>JASCZI010242475.1:0-26502 GCA_036250425.1 Stylosanthes scabra | reverse complement strand
AATCATAGCCCTATTTATAGTAAAAGATTTACTATTACATGAAAAGGAATGAACGGCTATGATTCATCTACTATGCAACATAGTAACTTGATTAGAAATGGACGGCTATGATTTATTGGGTTACTATGCAACATAGTGCTGCATAGTGCCGGCGGCTGCCGACACCAATAATTCATCACAATATGAAAGATAAATTCCAATAATTATAGGTATGCACATGTGTAGATGGCAGATGTTGAAAAATCATTGGCCATTTACATGAGAGAGGCCATTGAGGGGGTGGGCGCTAGCCAAACGGGGTGTGATTTGTAAATGCAATTAGATGTGTTAAAATTGTAATAAAAGTGGCTTACTATTTTTTTGTATGGGCTTACTTATCTCATGCTTGGTATGGTTGTGTGCACATAAAATGAAATGGCTATTATAAAATAATGAGCCAATTTAATATTTGTAATGAGTAAGATGAAATTGTGTAAACAAGAAATTTTGCTTTTATCTTGGTACACAAAAAAAAATTGATTTCATCATTAAAAAAAATTGAAATTTTGATTTTATATATTGAAGATTCACGTATATACCTAAAATATTGAAGAATGAAATATGTAAATATCAAATTTTGCTTTCATCTTGGTTAAAAAAAAAATAATTTCATCATTAAAAGAAAATGAAATTTTGATTTCATATATTGAAGATACACGTATATCTAGGAATGTGCGTGGTGTAGTTATTGGCTAAACTGAACTGAAACTGAATCAAAACATTTTAAATGGTTTGAAAATTGAACTAAACTGTTTTTTCAAACATTAAACTGGTTTTTATAAAACCAGTTTTTACATATATAAACCAGTTTTCATATATAAAACTAATTTTTCATATATAAACCACTATATCTCTCCCTCTCTCTCTCATATTCTCTCTCCTTCCCTCTCTCCCTCCCTCTCATATTCTCTCTTTCCCTCTCTCATATTCTCTCTCTCCCTTTCTCCCTCTTTCTTCCATTCTCTTTCTTTCATATTCTCTCTCCCTCCCTCTCTCCCTCTCTCTCATATTCTCTCTCTCCCTCTCTCTTCCATTATCTCTCTCCCTTCTCAACAATATACTAATGTAAAACGGTGAGTTTTAGCATGAGGCTCCTAAAATGAGCCTCAATGGGAGGCTTGTCTTTTCTAATTAGGTTTTCCTGTTTTCTTCCACTTTTCTGTTTTGTTTCATTAAAACGCATAAATTTATGTAATAACCTCTCTAAAATTGTATATTTACAATGGACTCCTTTCTTTTATAACATTATTTTCGATGGACTGGGCTGTTCTTAAATTCAATTTATTGGGTGGAACATTTTTTTTTCTACTATATTTTTTATTACGAAGTAACCAATAAAAAAGAATTATTAACTAATTCCAAAAAGAAAAAGAATACAAAACCAACACATTATGACTAATACGGAGCCAACATATATTACGAATGATAAGTTATACAAATTTTGGATGATAACTTATTGTTGGATATATGAGTTATGAACCATAACTCATATAAATTTTGGATGATAACTTAATTATTGGCTCCCTATTGGCTTTCTAATGTTGGTTCCGTAGCATTATTCTTCCAAAAAATAAAATATATAAATATTTATCAATTGTATGCTAATATTGAAATTGTTGGGCTTTCTTTTCTTTTAAGAAGATAAAAAATATTACTTTTACATTTTTATAAAAAACACAAATATTTACCATTTTTACCTATATCTCACAATTAATTAGACAAATAAACAATAAAATCTTTTATTAAGTTAATTATTTATCAATAATGTTATTTGTATATTTATTTTATCTAACTAAGTCATTTATTTATATATCAAATAAAATATTATTTTCATATCAAATAACACAAAAATAAACTTATATATTTAATATCGAAATAATTTTTTATTTGATATAAAAATAAATGACTTAGTTTGACTTATTTGGACAAAATATATACACGTAAAATTATTAATTATTTGTTTACTCTCCAGTAACTTTAAAACATAAATGTTAGTAATAAAATACCCCAACTTGGATTCAAATAAAATATAATTTTTGAAATTGATAAGAGTGGAAATTCAAATCTTGAGTTTTAAGTTCAAATTTTGAAAAAAATTGTGTTTACGAAGTTATAAATTAAAAAGAGTACAATTAACGAACTCTTAAAATTGAATAATATAAGTATATATACATTTTTCTAATTAACAATCGATCAAATTTATTATTGATATTGAATAATTTAAATTGCAGTAGTTGACCATAAAATTATTTATGACAATGAATGTCACCTCATTCAAATTGATATTCTTTGTTACCATAATTAATATTTGTTAATTATTTCATTTTAAATTAATAAATTTGTAAAACTGCAAATTTATTGAAATTTGACTAAAATACAAAATTTGAATTTTTAAAATTAATAGAGAGTAAATAAATCATTAACTTAATAAATGGTTCTGTTTTTTATTTGTCTAATTTCACATGTAGTAGTTATGAAATTGTGAGATATTATTTAAATTGTAAATATTTGTATTTTTTTTTATAAAATTTTAATAGAAATATTTTTATTTTTTTTAGAAAACAAGTTGTTGTATGTGTCGGGGACTCGGGACTGCTAACATGCGAAATAAACTAAAACATGGATCCAAAATCTGAAAAACCAAAATAAATATCTATCATCTATTAATTTTAATGTCCCAAATTATATTAATCACAAAAGTCACCCAAAATGGGTCAGAGTTGCAAATATTCTAAATCACCTTTTAAGCCATTACCAAGTTATAAGATGATGTCATACAGTACTAATCATTAACACATGTCAAACAACTGCTATCGACACCTAAGCATAAGGTACGAGCCTCCCGTTGAGGCTCATTTTAGGAGCCTCATGCTAAAACTCACCATGTAAAACAACTAGGACAAAATTAGTAAATAGTAAATCATTCAGATAAGATCATTTCCACGCAAACCGAAATACCCAACATTCAACAGTAGACTATATAGTACATAGTAGGCCAAAATGGCAAGTTGGGATTTTGAGAATTAAAAACAATCTCAGAAAATAGAGAAATAACTAATGAGAAATAATCAATATCCACATATTTCGTAAACAATTATCTTCAAAACACATATCTCTTTTATGTTTATAACACTAGATTAAGTCTTTAGTCATTACCCTGTCACATACTTATCATTAACTCAAGCATTGTCCTACTTATTTTCATGTGGCATCATTCTGTAGCATCATTTTCAAACAGACTTTATTTTCTGCAGAAAACTATACATGAATTGGAACATGAAACCAAGTTTTCCTTTAAACTTATGAAGCAGCAGATGAAAGGTTCTATGGCATAAACTAATAAGAGTTTCAAGAATAGGAACATGAAACCAAGTTTTCCTTTAAAGTATCAATTGCATAACAAATTGACCTCAGAACAATCAGCATAAAATCTTAAAAGTGGTTCATCGCGGATCACTAACCAAATGTCCCGTTCTTGGTTCAATATTTATGAAGAGTCTACGCCTTGTAAGTTCCCATCAGGCCATCACTTCCAATTCTAAACCCCTGGTATTCCTGTTAATAGGAATCACCATTAAATCAAATCACAAAAGCTGAAGAACAGATTTATAACCTACAATCTATTGGATTCTTGAATCTTGATCATATCTCTAGTTATGAATGCTATTTTCGATTCGCCAAGAAAGTAGCACTAAGACTACAGAGAAAAAGCATGTTAGTACAAGACCTTCGGAAAGAACAGAGGGAGAAAGACAAGAAGTCAAGAGCAAACCTAGCAGAGGGAAGTAATCCGAAATTAACAATGGGTCGGCGGTGACGACGCGCGATGGAAACAGCGGCAGTGGAGGATGGTTGGCGGTGGTCCGTGGAGCTGCTAGGGTTTTGGAGAGTTTAGAAATCAATTTGGGATTTTGGATGGTTTGGTTTTTGAGTTTTTGGGCGTTTTGGTTGTAACAGAGACCCAATTTTTTTTTTTTGTTTTAAACCAAACTGAACTATAAAAAACTGGTTTTAAATAAATTGATTTTTATAAAAAAAAAATGTAGTTTCAGTTTGGTTATTTTACTTGAAAAACCAGTTTTTTTTCAAATAGTTTCAATTTAGTTTCAGTCCAGTTTAGTCTAATCGATTTTTTTGCACACCCCTATGTATATACCTAAAATATTGAAGATAGACATAAGTGCATTGATATATGAATAGGAAAAGATGAAATATGTGTTAATGCATGTAATGTTAGATGAAATTAGTGAGTTATCATAAGAGTAGTGCTACGAATGAACATTGCGGTGTCCTTAGGGAGTTAATAAAGTAGTGATAATTGGAAGTTGAAAAAGATATGAAAAAAAAAAAAGAAAACTTTAAAAATGAATATAAGAAAGATCATCCATAGCTACCTAGTGGCACCCAAATGAGTAGAGCATAAAATTTCCCTCATTGTAATTATTACTGAACCAACTCATATGAAAATTATTTATAATGGGATCGGTTAAATAACGAAAATGAGTTAATAATGTGTTCAGAGTACTAACTAAGTCATGAATATTTAACAGGCCAGTGTTCGAAGAATGTAATCAGCCTTTTCATGGAGAAACTTGTTGAACGACCTAAGTGATTAAGTTTATAATAGAAAAAGATAGTTGCTATAAAGGCAGCTAAAAAGCATCCGGGAAAGTTATTGTAAGTCAAATTAGTCTTCGCCATTTTTTTCGTGAATGATTTTAGTGACAGAATTACATAAGGTAACAAGTCGTAATCGTTGCTGCGAAACATACTTTAGTATGTTGGATGAGTATAATTGTAAAACACTAATTGCTTGGTTGAATTGGGTAGGTGTATATCATTTTGTTTATGATGAACTGATTAAACGGGATAGAATATTTTAAAGAATTTAAAATTTAAATTGTAAATTACATTTTAAATATTGTGTGATTATGACATTGTATATATTTATTTCATAAATTGAGGTGGTTGCAAATCGCTTAGGAATCTTAATGTCAAAATTCTTTATAAATTAAAGTTGTATTAGATGATAGTAATAAAAAGTTTGGAATACATTAGTAGGTAAAGCATAGCAACCATAATTTTATATTCCTTTATATATTAAAATTGTAGGAGATTTTGGAAATTAAAATTTTATAATTATGTCAACATCCGTACGGACCGCAAAATATGCTTTACACAGAAATAAAATTTACATGTAACAAGCAGTAGTAAACGATATGATCAGGACGACACCGAGGAGATAAATCAAAGATAAATAGTTATTAAAATGATGAGCCCTAATCATTTTCGAACTGGTTGGAAAAAATTTTAAGTTAAAAACACAATTACGTTGTAGTTAGACCAACCGGTAATCGACATTGATCAAATTTAATTTCAAAAGATGATTCAAGTAAAACCAAACCGAGAGTATCAATCCCAGATCGTTCTCCCTAGGAATTGGACAAAAGATTGCTATTGGCTATAAGTGAAAAGATTGTTTGATTGAGTATACTAAACTAATGATTGCAAGAAATTAAGTGAGCAAATATGCCAAAGACTAAATTGCAAATAATTAAAAGTGTAACTAAAATTAGAGAATTAAAGACTAAATTAACAACTAGCGATTGGAACAATTAAATAAGGACTAAACTAAACTAAGTGACTAATTATACTAAAATAATCTAAACAATTAATCAAGGCAATTAAAAGAGATTGAATTCAAATTTTAAAAAGATCTTGGTTAAGGTTGAGAGTTAATTCACGGTCCTTGTTGTAAGAGTAATAGGATCTTGAAGAAGAGATGAATTGAAGATTTGTAAAACTGAATTGTAATTTCTGTTATTGTAAATTGTTATTCTGTAAAGTGTAAAAGTGTATACAATGTATGTGTGATGGGTGTATTTATACCCATTTGCTATTGTTAGAATAGCTTACCCATACGGCCCAATAGCTATGAACTGGGTCAAGAAAGACTCAAATGAGATAGCCTCATTTGGTCTTGTTCGAGTGAGACACTTGAAACCCTACATTGGAACTATCTCAACCTAACAACCCCCCCCCCACAAGCTTATGGGGGCGGCGCGATAGCCTGAGCTTGCTGCGAAATTTCTCAAACGCTGGGGTTGGAAGAGCTTTTGTGAAGACATCGGCGACCTTCTCGGATGTAGGTATGTGTACAACTGCTACTTGTCCTTTTATTACCCTTTCTCTTACGAAATATATGCCAAGTTCAAAATGTTTTGTCCGATTGTATAGGACAGGGTTGTATGCGAGGTGGACAGCAGAGAGTTGTCGCAAAACACGGTCGGAGGGCTCGTGCAAGGTTGACGGAGTTTCAGAAGGAGATTCTGTATCCACTGGATTTCAGTGAAGGTGGCGGCCAGGGCTCTGTATTCAGCCTCTGTTGAACTGCGGCTTATGGTGTTCTTCTTGGAGCATTTCCAGGAGACAATGTTGGCGCCATAGAAGACACAGAATCTAGTGGTGGATCTTCGGTCATCAAGGTCGCTTGCCCAGTCCGAGTCTGAAAAAACAGAAAAGCGTAAATCCTTCTTTTTATAAAATTGTAGTGTAGTTGTTGTTGTGCCTGCAAGATATCTTAGTACTCGTTTAACAGTTAGCAAATGTTCATTGCAAGGTTTTGCCATGAACTGGCTTAGCTTGTTAACTAGCTTGTTAACTGAGAAACTGATATTAGGTCTCGTGATGGTGGCATACTGAAGACCCCCCACTATGGAACGATACAATGTGGGGTTTTCAAAGGGGGTGTCAGTATTAGCCACCAATCTGAGAGAACTCATCATAGGAGTAGTGACAGGAGTGCTATCTTGCATTCCCGCTTTAGAAAGTAAATTTTTTATATATTTTGTTTGGTTCATAGAGATTAGAACAGAAGAGTGGCGTATGGCCTCTATTCCTAGGAAATAGTTAAATTTCCCAAGATCCTTTAAAAGATATGTAGAGTGAAGTTTGTTTAAAACTTGAGTAATTTCTTCCTCATTGCTACCTATTACCAACATATCATCCACATAAATTAAAATATAGATAACTGAAGTAGTAGTGAACTTACAAAACAGAGAGGTATTTGATTTTGTAACCTGAAAACCAAGTGATTGTAAAGTTCCTGTAATGGTTAGATACCAAGCTCTAGGAGCTTGTTTTAGGCCATAGATAGCCTTATTTAATTTACATACTAAATTGGGGTTAGGATGAGTGAAACCGGGTGGTTGGGTCATGTACACAGTTTTATTTAAATTGTCATTTAAAAAAGCATCGTGAAAGTCATATTGCTTAATTTTCCAACCTTTTGATAATGCTAGAGTTAAGATTATCCTAATTGTGACTGGCTTTATTACTGGTGAAAAAACTTGATCAAAATCAACACTAGTAGTTTGAATGAAACCCCTAGCAACTAGCCGAGCCTTATACATGAGAATATCTCCCTTTGCATTTCGTTTTACTGCATATACCCATTTACAAGTAATTATTTTCTCATTTTGGGGAGGATCAACTAGTGTCTATGTTTTATGATATAGCAAGGCCTTATATTATGTGAACATAGCATCTCTCCACTTTGGTATTTGTAGTGCATATTTAACTGATTTTGGTAAAATAGTGGAGTCAGTGTCAATTTTAAGTTTACTTACTTGAAGTGCCTTCAGTTGACTTTGTCTTGTTTCGGATCTTGTTAGCATAGAGCAAGTGTTGGTAGGTTTAGTTGTAGTGGTGGTTGATGGGAAAGGAAGTGTAACTTCTATGTTAGAAATTGGAATTGGTTCCCTAGAAGTAGGTCTGTGAGCTGGAGAGGGTTGAGGTATAGTATTATTTTGTGAGGATTGTGTATCTTCGGATGTTGGGGTTAAGGTAGTGATTGGTGTGGGTATAGCTGTCATAGGTGTGATAGTAGAGGGTGGGATTTCTGAAAAAATAGTGAGAAACTCAGCAGAATTGTTAGTATCATCATAAATAGGTGCCGTGTTAGGTTCAAAAAAGGAAGTAGATGGAAATTGACTTTCATAAAAAATTATATCCCTAGAAATAATAATCTTTCCATACTTTGTGAGCATTTATATCCTTTCTTGTGTAGAATAGCCTAAGAAAATGCATAGTTGAGATCTATATTTTAGCTTATGTGTGTTATATGGTCTAATATGAGGAAAATATAAACAACCAAACACTCTCATGTATGAATAATCTGGAAAACAACCATATAAAATTTCAAATGGGGATTTAGAGTTAGTATTGACCGATGGCATTCTGTTAATTAGGTGAACAGCAGTAGCAAAAGCATCATCCCACAAATATAAAGGTAAAGAGGTAGTGGCTAATAATGCTAGGGTTGTTTCAACAATGTGTCTATTTTTTCTTTCTGTTATGCCATTCTATTGTGGTGTGTGTGGACATGTCAATCTATGCTGTATAGCCTCTTATCCTAAAAAATTTAGAAACTGTTATGACAGAAATTCCTTTGCATTGTCACTTTGAAAAGCTTTTATAGTATAGCCTAGTTGTTTTTTCATATGTGCTTTGTATAGTTTAAATACTTGTAATACATCAGATCTATTTGAGATAAAGTACATTGTTGTATATGTCTTGAGAAAACATCAATAAAAGAAACAAAGTATCTAACTCCTGATTTAGAAATCACTAGGGATGCTCCCCAGACATTTGAAACAATTAAACTTAAAGGAGATGTATAAGAAGTAGTAGAGGAAGAGTAAGGAAGTCTATGTGATTTTGCCATACAATAGAATTTACAAATTGAAACATGCATATAGTCTTTATTGATAGGTAATGATGAATTTGTTACAATCTGTTGTACAATTTTGGCATTTGGATGTCCAAATCTTTTGTGATATAGGTCTAATGACAAACAAGTAACAAGAACAGTAGGTTTTTGTATCATAGAAGTAGTCTTTGGAATATCTACTCTCTCAAATCTATACATTCCCTTTATAGCTATTCCTTTAAGTAGAACCTTGTTGGTAGCCTGACATTTTGCCAAGCAAACATTAGGCCAAAAACAAAAATAGACATGGTTATCTTTGGCAAATCTAGAAACACTAATGAGATTATGTGCAATAGATGGAACATGTAGTAAATCATATAGGTAATAACGATTTGATGTAGGAATATGATGTAAATAAGACTGTCCAATATGACTAATATTGATACATGTACCGTTTCCAATGTATACTTGTTCTTGCCCTTGATAATCTGCAGATTGTTGTAAATTTGTCACATTAGGTGTGCAATGGTGTGAGGCACCAGAATCAACATACCATGATTGATCTGTTAGTGTATTAGGGTTTGCGATCATTGCTCTGGGTTGTGGAAATTGGTGGGTGGAGGCAGTGCTGGGTTTTGAACACTAGGGTTTACAAGATTTTGTTGATTATGATTAACTTGCTGTTCATACCTGAAATAACAATAACTAGCAATATGCCCTAATTTTCCATAGATTTGGCATTGGGGGTGGTTGTTATTGTTGCTCCAAGTGTTTCTTCCACCGCCTCTTCCTCAACGGCCTTCACGACCCTTTCTTCCAAAGTTTCCTACATTTCCTCTACCAGAATTATTATTCCAATTGTTGTTGTTGTTGTTATTTGCATTCCAATTGTTGCTTGAAGTTTCTGAATTTTTGTTTTTCTGTGTTGTGTTTGCAGCCTGACTAACATTTACTTGAACCATTGAGGAATATGGTTTCTTGAGCTTTTCTATGAGCTATTCTTCTGCCATCAGCAATGCCTCAAGATCTGGAATAGAGAGGGCAGGTTCTCTTGTGTTGACTGAGGTGATGAAGGGATGATAGTCTCCATCAAGACCATCCAAGATGATGCTGGTATACTCAGAATCAGAGATAGGTGCTCCCACCATAGCAAGGGCATCAGCTATCTTTTTTATTTGAAGAAGGTAATCAGCACTAGACCCAATTTTTTTTACTGTTTTTAACTGAAGTTGTAGTTGTCTAATCTTGGATCTTGTTTGTGAGGCAGAGAAAGTGTGAAGGCGGCTCCAAGCTTCATTGGTGAATTGGCAACCCAAAATTTGATGCTTGAAAGATGGATCCATAGAAGCAAAGAGTTAAGAATTGACATTGTAATCCTCCACTCTCCAATCATGGTAAATCTGAGTTTCAATTTCTGCAATTTTGTCTTCTTCTGTTACAAATCGTGTAGGAACTTTATCACTTTCCAAGTGATGTTGCAATTTTTCCCCACTAATTGTTTAAATTGTTTGATACCTCCATGTGAGAAAATTATCCATTGTGAGTTTGTCTGACAGGGGAACGGGGAGAGACTTCTGGATGATAGTGTTTTAAATGATGGTGGGTGTTGGAACAGGATTGGGATTGCCTTCATTGATGACTTCTGCCATGGATCTTGATTCAGCAGCTCTGTGAATCCATGTAAGAGTAATAGGACCTTGAAGAAGAGATGAATTGAAGATTTGTAAAACTGAATTGTAACTTCTGTTATTGTAAATTGTTATTCTGTAAAGTGTAAAAGTGTATACAATGTATATATGATGGGTTTATTTATACTCATTTGCTATTGTTAGAATAGCTGGCCCATACGACCCAATAGCTATGAACTGGGTCAAGACAGACTCAAATGAGATAGCCTCATTTGGTCTTGTTCGAGTGAGACACTCGAAAACCTAGGTTGGAACTCTAATATCTCAACCTAACACTTGTTACTAACTAAAATCTAACGCAATATCCAAGAACAAACCAATTAGTTAATCTCTAAGAATTGAGGAATGTCAATTGGTTTTAATTAATCTCAATCACAAGTTCTAGTCCACTTACTAATTGAGTTTAATAAAGGATGAGCGTTAGTGAAAACAAGACAAATTAAATAACCCTCAATCACCAATCAATCAACACAATTGTGACTAAAGTAACTAAACATCTCAACCCAAAACCAAGAATAAAAATCTACTCCATAACTAGTTCAAACATTTCATCAAACATTTGGTGTGCATAAACATAAAACATCATAAATTGCAATAATAATAAATAAATAACAATACCCAATGCAAAATATCAATAACAATAACTCAAATGAACATAAATATGATATAAAATAAACATTCATTAATATAATTAACTTATAATCCAAAGTTTACCACACTAGTTCATATGTTCATAATAGAAAGTGGTCAGAACAAATAAAAGAGTAACTAAAAGAGAGATGACCAGAAAATATAGTAGCAATGGGTCTTAACTAACAACTACAATTAAGAAACAAAGAGAGATGGAAAATTGAAACCCTAAATTCTAGAGAGAAGTTGGAGCTTCTCTCTCTAGAATCATAAACTACAAACCCTAAAAAAACTAAAACTATGAGCTAATGAGAGTATATGAGAGTTGTGTTGTTGTCCTTTGATACATATCAATTTTGAGCTGAAATTGAGCTCTTTTTGGGGCCAAAAATGTGCTATCCATGTGCCATTTTAAGTGAGTCACGTGTAGGACAGAGTGTGTACACAGGAGTGGTGTGTACACATCTCTGCAGCTTTGTACAGCAGTTTTGTACACTGGTGTGTACACAGGTATGGTGTGTATACACCTCTGCACCTTTGCCCAAAATTAATTTTTTCATGTATTGCCTTCCAAATCCATGCTTTAACTAATCTTTTATACCACTAATACCGCCCTAATCTTGAAATACATCAAAGAAAAGCATATCACAGCATCGAGTGGAATAAAAATTAACAAATAAAAGCCTTGCAAAGCATGACTTTTGTGCATTGACACTAAAGAGAAAATTATGCAAAAAGACTCTAATTATATCAATATTATGCAAAGAACTTGATAAACTCCATACTTTTTAGCACAAATTCAAATAATAAAAATGGAGTTTATCACTGGTCCAAGTCCCGGTACTGTGTTCTAGGGTGTTCATGGCTCGGACCAGTCCAAGTCTCGGCCCGGACCCAATAAAATTTGTTTCATTTTTTATTACTTGGCTTCAATGCGAGCCGAGTTAGGGTCGAAGCCAATACAATCAACCTAGTAAAAAAACGAAATCGGGGCTTCACCTAGGCTCGGGTCACTTGGTGATATATATATAATGAAATTTTTAAATAATATAATAATGTGTATAAAATAAATTAGTGAACAATGAAATATAATTATGTGATTATGTAACTCTTATTCATTTAAGTCAATTTTTGTTCAAGACTCACTCTATTCATTTTCTAAGCTTATTTGGTCCAATTATATTATTTAAAAATTGTATTTATTTAAGAATTCAGACTACGCTTGAGAGTTAAAATTATATTTTAATATTATGTTAAGACTATATTATGTTTTATTTGCATGAGATTTAAATATTTATGCTATTATCATATGATTGATTATTATATTTTTATTTTGAAATTTGATTGAAAAAGACCCGCTTTCACCCGGCCCAAAATTAAAGAGATTTATCAGGTTTATGGTCTCAAAAATAGACGCAGTATATATTTTGGGTCGGATCTGGATTATGAGAGACCCGATTTCATGAACACCTCTATTGTGCTCTACCCTCCACCCTCACCGCCAACTATAATTAACCCTCCACATTCGTCCCACCCCAAGCGCGCAAGAACGATCACCACTTCTCACAATAATGGCTACCAACCCTTCCACACTCTAACATCCCAGTGACAAATCCTAATTTCAATGTTCTACCTCTTCTTCGCAATTACAGAAGAGAAAACCCTTTCCTTATGCCCTATTTTTTTTTTTTTTTTGGATCTTCGAAATTCTATGGGTCCATTTTTTATTTTTCCTTTTTTTTATGTAACACATTTTCAGTGTTCTTCCCCAAAACTTTTAGCCATTCAACCCATACCTCCCAACTATAAAAGATGGTTCAATTACATAGCCCAACACATCTATCAAAATCCCATTTCATTCTTATATCATATAAAAAAACACAAGGCCCACCTACAAAACTAATTAAAACATTAATCACCCCGTAATGTCTCCATAATCAATTTCATCTTTCATTAATGACACTTTCTTGCATATTCTTCAATAACGTGGGATCATAAATCAACTTAACCACAATCAAACAGGTGTTGTCTACATGTGTAGATGCAAATATGTAATCTACACACTAGACTTCACCATAATTATATCCATGCATTTTTCAAGTGAGTTTTGTTATCATCAATGTCAAATGTATTTTTTACACGCGTCACACGTGTTATTCCTAATTGAAATTGTGCGATGAGTAATGTGATAATTGAGAAAATGTGACATGAAAATACCTTTGATGCCAACAGTAGCAATGTTCACTTGACGAACGAGTGTACATGGCAAATGGAGTTTAACTCTCCGGCGTATATTTGGACTTCTAAATTTTTTTTATGGGTTACTTTTGTTTAGTTTTTCATAATTGTCTCACCAAATAGTGAGTTAGCAACTATTCTACAAACTTTGTTCTTTCTTCTTAAAAAAAACGAAAACTTTCTTTGTGTGACTAGAAAACAATGTAACGAAATTATGCATAAAAGAAAAGATCGAAGTAGCACAAATATATGGTAGAGGTCATGAAAATGAAAATTAAATAGAGGAACATGTAGTTACAAGAAGTGGATAGAGAGAATAATACTCGTGAAACGTGAAAGAATACATTTAAATAAAATCACTATTAAAAAAAAATCACATCAAAATTTGAAACCCAATGAAAAATCTCTTCCAATCAAACTGTAAGGAGCCTGTAGTCGCCAGCCAGAGGAGAAGCAGAGCAAAGAGAGAGTAGGTTATTCGTCAACTATAAAATAAACCAGATTGGTTTCTTTCGTTCAAAAATATTTAATATAAACAACTCATTTAACAATTACACTGAAAATAAATAAGAGAAATGTGAATTGTGAAAGATAGACACTCAAATGCAATTATTTTCGTGCGAAGTTAATATCTAAAAATTGTTAAATAGTTTAACAATTTTAATTAAATTATCATCTAACAATTTTCAATTATCAACTTCAAATGAAGAAATATATGTGAGTTTTCACCATGTTGAAAAAAATTCCAAAATTCAAAGCACACATCTCTCTTACTTTGATTTAGTGGTCAAAATGAGATGTTTATGTATGTATTTGTTGGCATTGGTTTTAATTATTTATTTACCACATTGAGTTAGAATAAAATGGTTTTGCCAAGCAACCAAAGAACCAACGACATCTCAATACCAAATATGGTGTTGAGAGTGCCCCTGTCTAACATCACTCCGAACATCGTAATCCCTGCTCCATTGTTCTCAAAATAATTTACTGCAAAAAGAACCAACATGATGTTTTATAACAACCAAGTAAATAGTCAATAAAAAATAAATATTATTGAATAATTATGTAAATGATTTTATAGTGTGAGTGTATATCAAAATTAAACTCAATAAAAAATATAATTTATATATAGTTCAGATCTGTGTCTCTAATTATTAAAAAAAAAATGAACAGGACGTTCTTTAATTTAAAGCATAAACTTATGTTGGATCTGAATGGATAGTTGACTGTGTAAGTTCCATAAAGAAATCATACATGATAGATCATTCGTGTGTGATAATATCTATTTTATGCTTATTCATTTTATCACATGCATAACCAAGTTAGACGGCAGTAAAATATATGGTTGTAGTATTCATATTTATAATTAAATTTATAAATAATATAATCAAATTATTCCACTTATAATTAAAGTATATACACAACTAAATAATAATAATAATAATCCATTGGTGGATATTTTGGTTTTCATGAAAGAGTTAATTACTTTAATAGAATATTTTATTCTTGTGATGTAAAAAATTGTTTATTTTAATAGTTAATTATTGGGTAAAATATGAATTATGTCCCTAACATTTATAAAAAATTTTAAAAATATCCCTATCGTTTATCCCTAATCTTGATAAATTGAAAATATTGAGCGTAAAATTATCAATAATTATAGATAAAATTGAAAACAATAAAAAATGTTAGAAACAAAATTGAATCAAATTAAATATTATGAATATTTTTAAAATTTTTGACAAACATTAATGTCATAAATAATATTTTATCCTTAATTATTTTATTAAAATTAAAAATATATAAAACAAATTATCTAATATTTTTATCTATCAACTTCAAATAAAGTAACGACATCGAGGGAAACAACCAAAAGTTGATTTGCTTTTACAATGTGCAAAGGATTGTAAATAGGTGCAGAAGTGATGAAAGGGAAGAGATGATACCAAGAGCTTGTCTCTTTTGATATGAGATGGTGCTGTAAGCGTAGGATGGGATTAACTTGGTACTATTAATGTCATCTTCTTCATCATGTTCTTCATCAGTATCTGAAGATTCTCCATCTGTTCCAACTCTCGGAAAGATTCTCTCTGTCGAATTCTGAGCCGCCGCCACTAGTCCGTCACCAGTGCCTGCTCCGTCGAATGAATCCAACGTGGCACAAACGTGCCACTTGGCAGCAAGCCCTGTGATGGCCTGTGCTCTGTGTGTGATTTTTGTTGCGCTACGTAACAATATGCACAACGCAGAAACAAGGGTAACCGAACACAGCTGCGCCATAAAAAAAAATAAAAATAAGCTATATTACATACATTTTATATTCACATTTGGTATTCTACTCTCTAAAACATAAATTTTTAACTCTAACTTAAACTCTAAAATTAGTCATCAAGATTGGCAAACTAAAAATTGATTAGGTATATTTTTTTTATTACATAATGCTAGAGACAATAATACAAAATCACTTTATATCTTTTACATTTAAAACTATTTATTTATTTCAACAATAATTAATAAATACAAAATAAAAAAGTTAAATTATTTTAGACTGATTTTTATTATCCTTCAAATATTTTTAATCGATTTCAAATATTACAAAGTAAAGAATATCAAATTTAACATCATATTGTTTAATGTAATTTACTCTAAATCTTAATATTATTGGATTAAACTCTTGAGACATTAATGTATTTCAACATAATTTATTATTTCCCCATAAAAAAACATAATTTATTATTATTTAGTATCATTTTAACTTATACTTAGATATGTATTGTTTCTACTTGTTAAATAGCTTAGTGTTTTTTTAAGAAAGATGAATTATGATATAATATTAAAGCCTTTTTGAATACATCAAAGACTAAATTCATTGTTCTCCTAAATACAATAAATTTCGGTACAGGATACAGATGTTGTGATATTGTAAAGATCATAAACCATATCTCTCCTCTCTTAAAACTTAAACTACTATTAGATAGAGACAAAAATGGTTTTATATTTCCAAACAAGATCTAAGCACAACGAATAAAAGGAACATGGAGGCAACACACAATTGCACAAAATAACGGACACGTCTTCATTTAAATAAACTACAATGATTTCAACTACAAATTACTCTTAATTATTGTATATTATTATATTATATAGAATTAAAATGAAATCAATATGTATGAACAGCTAATAACCGGGGTCCACAACTGCGCATCCTTAAGACTATCCATCAAATAATTCAATTAAGGTAGTAAACCAAAAAAAAAAAATTTAAAGAATATAATAAGAATAAGAATTAAGATAAAATGGACGTCTGGAAGAGAAAGAGGAAAAAGTACAGGAAGACACCAAACTGTATTATTCTATTCATCTTTGTGATGATTTAATTTAAAGAATTCTACTTCTTTTATCTTACACTCATTAAACAAAAGGGATACCATAAAAGTTTGGTAATAACCTTGATTAGCAAAACAACAATATTAAATTAAATTGAAACTACTGTAGAATTATCCCCTATAGATATCACCCACGGTTGAATTTTAGGTTAGCTGTGACGAGTACAAAAATATATAATAAAATTTGTTCAACCACTATCATCCACTTGATTTAACAATTTTTTAAGAATAAACAAGATGTTTTGATTTCCAATAATTTTTTATTTTGTATAAGTCTTCAAAAATTATTTACATAGGATGGGTTGATCTTTTCATATTTTTAAAACGACTAATTTATCTTATAATAATATATTTTGGGACATAATTTTCCTATAATTAAATTTGCTATATATTTATTTGTCCAACACGTATTTTAATTTTATTCTTTTATTTACCAAAAGATATTCTTGGGTGCATATATACATGTTGAATTATAATAATTTTTTATAATTTTGTGGTTTCTTATAATTTGGTTGATGGGTTTGTAATTTGTAAACTGATTTTAAGCATAAAAATTAATTTATTCATAAATAAATAAACTGAAAGGGGGTAAAAGAAAATAAAAAATAAATAAAAAAGGAAACAAAATTGCATACATACCGCAAGCTCACCGGCTTTGTAGATATTGACTTGATTTGTGGCTTTGGTTGTGACAAGGAGGCACATGAACTGGCTTCCAGTGACCAATACAATAGCGAGTATAATGAACGCGCGGTACCTGTGACTGATGATTCGCAGGTGCCTCCTGATCCTCAGGTGCTCCGACAGCACAGAAGCCACGTCCGAGTCCACATGGAACACCGTGGCGAAGTCCGTTAGCCGTAGGATCTGGAGGTAACAGATCAGACGGAAGAGAACGCACACCAGGAATATTACTGTGGTTCGGTACAGCCAGGAGCAGAGTTCCAATATGCACCCCACTGCACTTGTGAGGTACACGTTACCGAAGGAGGGTATCTGTGATGATGCTGATGCGTACCACCATATTTTGTATGCACTCTCCGCAGCGAAGCACGGCACGACAAATACCAAGATGATCTTCAGTGACCTCTGTGTTTGTTAACACAAATACACAAAACTAACTTAAATCAGTTCTCCTAATTTTTTAAAAACTACATTTGGCAATTCTATTAATTAAGATGGTGAAACATGAAAGTATAACACGTTACACAGAAATGTTGAAACACATCACAAAAATTATTTATAGATACTATAAAATTAAACACAATAAAATTCAACCTCAGAACGTAAATAAAAATAATTGGATAGACTTAAATAATAAAAACACATGTATGTGTAATTTTTTTTTAATTGAAATATTTCATTATAAAGTTTAGTTTTATTTTAGTGACTTCATTGAGTTAAATCCAAAATGATTTATGAAATGAATTGTGTGCACTAAAATAATAACTAAAGGCGAATACTGCACTAAAAATTTATTAATTGTCTTCATGCGAAGATTTTTTTTTTTTAATAGATGATGAAATGAATAGTTAGATGTGAAGTTTTGCATTATATGTTCATAATTTCATATAATTAGATGTGTAGTATCCAATGGAACCTATCAAAATAATAAGTATCCATATAATGCAAATCTACATTGGATACACATCTAATTATGAGCATAATTGGTTCTAGAGAATATGTACCTAATCCATCATCATGTTTAATTAAATTATTAGAGAACATATGCCTAGATCTTCAGCATGTTTCTAGTTTGGTTAAATGAACAGAAGAACCACTAGAGATTGTTCTAGTGTGTGATCTTGATAATTCATGAGGCCATATATGTTTTCTCCACCAAATCCGGTGATCAGTATTTTTATTCCGAGCAAACCACATGATGAATAATAATTGAATATAACTGGAAAACGGACATGGAAAACAGAAAAAAAGGAGTATGTAATAATATCTCCTTAAAAAATACTCATAATTATTTATTCGTTCATTTGTATTTAATTATACTATATTTATAAATTACTATCTATGACACAAAGAAAAAAGAATATAAATACTTTTTAAATGTACATTAAATATATTTTAAAACAATAATTTTATCTGAACAAGTGGTTTTGGCCAATCAAGTTCAATCAAATCATTTATTTCTATGCTAAATAGAAAATTATTTTGATGTCAAATAGAACATTATTTATGTATAATTTTTTATACTATTTGATACCGAAATAATATTCTATTTAACATAAAAATAAATCACTTGGTTAGCCAAAATCGCTTCTTGAAATAACATTACCCAATTTAAAAATTATACATGTTCCACCTAATTTATAGTCTCCATGGGCGTTTTCCTTTATGGTTATTCATTGTCTAATCATCTAAATCTATATGAAGGCGCTATTAAGAATCACTATCACAACTAAAAATGGACAAATATGTCAAATTCTACAAAAACAAAATATTTAAGAAGATTAAAAAAATATTAGAAAGTCAAAATAACATACACAGGATTAGAGAGAGTAAGGTTTCTACTATGAGCTGTCTCAATCTTTTTCAATCGTTTTAGAAATATACAGCTATTTCCTTTTGTAATACAGCAGTAATCTAGTAGATATATATTCCTTCTAAGTTGAGCTAAATTAGATAAAAGCTATGGTTTTCCTCCCCTCATCAGTCATCAGTTCTACGTCTAAGTAAAACCATTACCAATATCATTAAAATTAATAGTGGGGACAGAAAAAAGAAAAGAAAAAACAAAATGATGTACGAAATTGCAGTATTACTAACTATAAATGGGGCTCTCTGACGACTTTCTAGATGGTTCTGTCTGACTTTAGCAACATTCCAGCGCAAAATTAGCAAGAATCTCACGCTAAGTAATTGCTAAAAATAGCACTCATGTTGCAGTATGTTAATTATGTATAAAGCTTCTCTAGTCTCTACTAAACCCTTTCAATTAAACTTTGACAGTCTCCGAAATCAGATTAATCTCTCTAAACAAACATAAACTAAACACTACCATGAAAACGCTAATTAATTTCCCAAGAAAGAAGGCAAAGGAAATGCAAATCAAACTCAAAAACTGGTTAAAATCGGAAAAGTAGTAAACAAAGCAAGAGAGTTAACTGTCAAAGTAATTCTGAAATTAGCCTAAAATAGTTTCATATATTTCAATTTGTACCAATTACTTAGCTTTAGGATCTTAAAGACTAATTTAGTGCACAAAATTCTTAAAAGCCAGAAGGAGTAGTGTAAAAGAGTAAAGAGAGAGAGAGAGAGAGGGGCATACATTTAGTTCGACCATGTAGTTGTTTCTAACCGTTTCGCTCTCATCGCGGAGTTTATCAACGAAAAGGAATCTTCTGAGTCCGAACTTCTTAACGAACCCGGTCAGGCAGAGGAAAGAAACCGCCGCCATGCCGCTCAGTGAGAGCTGCACCACGATGTCGTAAGGCCGGGAGTGCCGGGAGTCGCAGGAAGCGCAGGACAGGAGGAAGTGTGACGCCGCGGGGACGGCCACCGTGAAGAGGAGGAACACCAGCCACGACAGCGCCGCCGTGAAGTGGTTCGACTGGTCCATGCACATCCATCGGAGGTAGGACCGGAACATGCGGAACTCGTCGTTCACGTTCGAGACGCAGCGGTTGTACTGCTTCCTTCGGTCAAGGAGGGGTTCCTTCTTGGAAGAATGATCGGCGATCAAGGTGGTGGTGTTATCCGCCATGGCCACCGGGGATGGAGATGATTGGTGGTTGTGGAGGAAGATTATTATTAGAATTTAGAATTTAGAAGTTAGAGAAGATGGTTTTAATTTGTTGGATCGAGATATGAGATTAATTTCGTCTAATTTCCGATTTATTAGGATGATAATGAACTGCTGGAACTTATTGCGGCCTTTCGTGTCTCCAATTGCATTATATATACTTCCTCGGGTGTACTCTGTAAATTAGGATTTTGTTTTTTTCTTTTATGTGATTACGTTAGAATTAGTATACTACATATATTTGACATATGAAATTATTCTATCTCTAATCAACGTGTAGTTAACTTTTGGATAAAAATAAGTTTTGGAATATACATTAAATAATATAACAACAATTCTATTTGTACATTAAAATCAGCCATCATTGTATACACATTAAATTATAAAATACATACTAAAAATAAATTAAACTACACATGTATTTTATTTTTCAACATGTATTATACATAATGGCTGATTTTTAGTGGCTGATTTTAATATACACCTAACATAACTCAAAATATAATTTAAGAATGAGAAATTCTCTTGTGATTAACAAATTTAATTTAACATAGTTAGCGAACATAATCAATAGTGTAGTCTAAACATTTGGGTGTGAAATATTATATAACGTAAATCATGTGTAAAATATAGAAAGTATATGTGCAAAAGATGACAAGTGTAGATGTAAATTACATAATTTGTAGATACAAAATATTTGCTAGTTACATTCGGGCTAAATGTAGCGATGCTCATTTAGAATTATCAAGTATTTATCAAATTTTATATAAGTTGTGTTAAATAACCAATAGAATATTAATCAATAGTGCTACGGAATTAACGTTATAGAGTCAATAGAGAGCCAATAAATCTAATTAGGAAGAGGTGGGGTTAGAAAAGGGAAAGAGAAGAGAGAGATGAAGGATGTTGGCTATTATCGCCTTATGCGCTACCAACATTGTTGGCTCCCTAGACTTTCTCAATATTAATTAATTACTAGTGAATAGAAAAGATACACAATACAAAAATCATGCGAAAACTGATTATCCAAATAGTAAAAGTTAATCATTCGAATTGTAGATAAAAGATCATCTAAAATTGTGGTATAAGTTCAATAATGATGATAAATAATATTATTGGTTGATTTTTGTTAAAAAAAAAAATTACCCCAATATTTTCTCATTTTTTATTTATACAAGAGTGCAAATAATACAATAATTAAGTTAATTGTGTAGGATTAAATATAAGGACAATTCTCTGTGGCGCGCAGAGAAAAAATGTGACAAGCATGAAGAAAACATAATGAACAGTTGGATTGGTATGTGGTGTACAACAGACAAGAGTAATATTTATCAAGGATAAGTTTTGTTTTGGCCATAAAGATTTGGCCCGAAAATCTCGTTGGTCACAAACCTTTTTTTTTTCTTCTCAACATTACCAAAAAAGTCTTGATTTCACTTTAAAAAGACCAAAATGAAATTTTTGGGATGAAAATGCCTCTACCACTTCATGAGCATGTTTTCTTTCCTGTGAAACCCCCAGACATAGAACTGAGAGGTGGCTGAGACACGACTCCCCTTCTCAGTGACGGCGGCGAACTCCAACTCCGGCACCACCGCCAGAGGCGGCGACGAAGGCGGAGCTTCTTCCATAAACGGCAGTGGCGGTGCAGCAACACGGCCACCAACCACAGCCATCGCATCATCTCTATTCAACAGCTCTCTTCGGCGACGAGACAACGACGGCGATGAAACGGCAGCGGTGAATGAGCTCTCTCAACCCGTCTCTATCTCTCTTCAGTTTCTCTCTCACTCACTCTGCTTCTCTCTCTCTACTCCGCGACGGTGAGTCCTCTTCTTCCTCCCCTCTCCCCTTCCTTCTTCTTCCCGTACTCCCTCTCTGTCTCTCTTCTTCTTCTTCTGTGTTGTATTAACCGTGTGTGTGAGAGTTGTGTTTGGGTGTATGCGTGCTTTTTTTTTTTAAAATGGGAATTAGGGTTTAATAAAAAAATAAAAATAATAATAAATAAATAAGGTAATAATAATAATAATAATAATAATAATAATAATAATAAATATTCATGAAATTACTACCTACCATTAATAACAAACAATAACCGTCAAGGGCAAAATGGTCAATAGAGTTTTTTTGTCATAATGAATACCTTTGTGGGAGTTTTGAGGGAAAAAAAAAGATTTGTGACCAACGAGGTTTTCGTGACAAACCTTTATGGCCAAAACAGTATTTATCCCTATTTATTAGAAAGATAACGCCTAGGAATGTGTGCCTTGTGCGACGCCTAGGGATGACAATTCTTCCCAATGGGGTGGGTACTTGCAGGTATTTACTTGCCGGGGACAAATATGGGGGCATTTTTTTATCCGTGAGGAGTGGGGCCGAATACCTATTAATATCCAATTACCCATTCATATGAAATTACAATAATAACCCTAAAACTTTTGAACCCTAAAACTCTAACACAACCCTAACACTCTAATCCCTAGCTAACCTCTCATCTCTCCTTTGTTCTCTCTATCCCTCACAACAGTCATCACAAACTCACAACCAGCTAGCTCATCGGTCACCCTTTTGCTATTGTGGTGTTGCCCCCATCATGTCCATCACCACCATCAACGTCAATGCATCTCACCTACTCTTGATCTCTCTTTCCTCATTATATCCAAGAACCATTAGCACGCCGCTAACCACTTCTTTTCTCTCCTGTGCTCATCTTCATCTCCATTGATGGCGAGTTGTCGGCGTCTTCATCTACACCATAGATTCTGGTTCATCACCTTCACTAGTGTGCTTGCAAGTCGTCTGTTCAGATTGCCCTCCACCCGTCAACCGACAGTCCCAATTATCACTTCAATCAACCATACCTCTGAGTTCCGTCCGCTGTCCCTCCAAGTTACGGCCACCGCGTTCGCGTTTATTTTGGTAGGTACTCTGTCCTCACAATTTTTTAATTTTTTAATTTTGATAAATTCTGGATTCTTTTATATAAGAAATTTTAAAATTATGAAATCCTAGTTGTATAATTCACTAGAACCTTATGGGAATACCATAAAATTATGAAATGTTGGTGGGAAGTGGGAACCATTAGGGAAATAAAGGTTAGATGTTCTTCTCTAAATAATTTTTATAATTTAAATTAAATTAAATCTATTGTATAAGATACGAGGAAATAAACTAGTTGAGAGTAAAATTGATTTTTTATTAAAAAATTAAAATAAAGGTTAGATGTTCATCTTCATTTAGTCATTTTACTTTTTGATGTGCTAGAGTCGTCTCTGAAAATCTACTCTTGCTTGTTCTAAAAAATAAAACACTTCTGGCTCTTAGAAGCATTGAGTAAAAGCTTCCTGTTTGGAGTTTACCAAACACAAAAAGATGTGTTATGCTTTCAAACAGAAGGAGCACATTTGACAAAAAAACTTTACGAAATCCATCCTAGTAGGAAAAATGATTGAGAAGGAAATAGATCTATGAGGATGACATGGGGCTGGTGACGAACAACGACATCAGAAGCAACAGATTAGAGATGTCACTGTAGAAGGAGTGGGTGTGTACACCGACAATGGAGGTGGTTTTCATGTCAAGGCTAGTGATATGAGTTTTGTCTGCGGTGGAGTCATCAGTAATGGAGATGAAATTTCCAAGAAGGAGGGTTATTATTAGGAGGTGGGCGTTGCAGTGGAAGAAGGAAAGCTGAGACGCTCCGAGACAACATGGTAGGAAAAAGAAATGGTCTATCACAAGCTAAACGAGAAATGATTGGTGAAAAGGGATATTTCTGTCTTTACAAAACAAATGATGTGTTATTACTCATTAGTAGGGTCATCAGCCAAATCTGTCGGGTCAGCCCGTTTATCCGTCTAAATGGGCGGCCTTTTGCCTCTAAGTTCGAACCGTTTAAAATCCGGGCTAAATGAGTTGAGTCCATTTAACCCTGAAAAAATCCGGGTTAAACAGGTTGGCCCGTTTATTTTTTTTAGTGAATTTTTTCAATAATTAGCACTTTGCCTATATTTTTTCTTATTCAACCCGAAACCCAATTTACCAAACACTTTGTTTTTTTCTAAGGATTTTGGCTAAAAAAATATATTTTTTATTAAAAATAATTTTTTTAAATTAAAAATTAAATATTTTGTTTATTTTAAAATAATTAATTAAACGAGCTAGTCTATTTATTCGTTGAACTGACCATAAATGAACTGGGTTAGAAAATAATAGCCCGTATAAAAACAGGCTTAAATGGACTAATCCGTTTAACGTGCTGAGTAAATGGGCCCAACCTACCCATTTTACGGCCCAAATTATTAGCTTGGGTGTCTCATTAGCTTCACCATTATTATTATTATTATTATTATTATTATTATTATTATTATTATTATTATTTGCCTTAATCACCGGGATACCAACAATTATGTTGTGGAGATAAAATCACACAAGAACCAGCTGGCCATGGAACGGTCCACATGGCCATGGAACGGTCCACATGGGTAGGAACTAGGAAACAGGTAAACCAATGCAATAATGCATGAACCCACTTGAATACACAAAACATTACATGTAACTATGTAAGAAAAATTCTAGGTTATTATATATTTTAATAATAATAACCGATTAAGTTTTTAGTCTTTTTTTCTCAATATATATGCACATACATTATTAATTCTGATTTTTTGTTATGTTAGTTTATTTGGCGTTTAAACCAAAACTGGTCAATTAACTTATAACTAATTACAAAAAGTTTGTGAGTCGGTAGGGAGTTATTAGGGAGCTAATAAGTCTAACTAGGGAGATAGTGAGTTGGGAAAAGAAAAGGAGAAAAAAATGAAAAAGAATATTGACTATTATGGACCACTAATATTATTGACTCCACAAACTTTCTCAAATTATATATATTAACTGATAATTTTATATAATAATCCAATATTCTTAGTCCAATAATTTATTATTATATTTTTAATGGATATCTTTTAATTTTATTGATTAAGTATTAGCTAAAAATAATAAATTATGGTCTTGTAAAATTGCTGGGACCAAATATTTTCAGAAAAAAAATTATTAAATATAACCCAAAAAACATAAAAATCATCCAAATATCATGACAATAAGTTCGTTCAAACCTAACAAGAATAATAACGACCACATAGAAAGCCCTTGCCTTTTGTCTGTTGATTTGATTCCTTGCTCCTTGTTGTCTGTAGAAAATGAATAAATAAAATCCAATGAACCGAAACATGGCTTAACCTCATTTGCAAGATTTGCTTTTTTGGAGCCATTCCTTCGAAAATTATTTATTAATACAATGATTAATGGGCAATGGTGCCACGTAAGAATCATTTTGCGGTGGTCAACATGGCTGGTTCCAAAGTGGTTGTGCTCACCAAACACATTTATATCATAATATCGTATGCTTTAGATTCAATCATGTCTTTAACTTATTATTCTTAGCTGGGAAACAGGCACACAAGAGTTCCATTCATGGTTTTGGCTATGGTAGTAAAGGTGTTTGGTTGTCCTTTAAAATTTATAGAAAAAGATTTTAAATATGTAATTGTAGTTATTTCAAATGCATATTCATACTTTTTTTTACTTTATAGATAGACCGAGGGCATTTTCCAAATTGTCCCTGTTTTCAAACTATTAATACAAATTTTTGTTGCTGACTGAAATGATGACATCAGCGTACAAATTTTTGCCAACTTAAGAATAATGTATTCCATAAGGTTTGACTAAAGACCTAAAAGAAGTGGACTAACCTCACTACCACTAGCCAAGGTGATTTTTGTTAGTGAATTTTTTAATATATGTATATATATATATATATATGTTCAGCAGCACTAGAAGAAAGGAAGAACTTTAAATTCTTTTTCCTTTCCGCAGGGACCAGGAGATTGGATCTAGCCGTAAGAAGAATAGAATGCTTGGCTGATAAATAACTCACTTCTTGGTCTTCAACCCCCTCAGTCACTACGAACGCCCCCGATCAGTGCAATGGGATGTGTCTATTTATCTATCTCTTGACTCGAAATGGGAGCAGGTTTGAAAAAGGATCTTAGAGTG
>JASCZI010242474.1:0-13182 GCA_036250425.1 Stylosanthes scabra | reverse complement strand
TCTTTCTAGCTTATAGCTGAAGCGTGGGATGCTGGAGGCCTCTACCAAGTTGGCACATTCCCTCATTGGGGTATTTGGTCAGAATGGAATGGGAAGGTCAGTGCAGAAGATACATAGCTGTTGTCTTCATAACTCCATCATTTTGCCGTGACAGGAAACTAAGAAAATATGGCAGCACAACATCAAATGGTTAAATTTACGAAAAAGAGAACTTGACAGTGCAACGCTGTGAAATACCATAATTTTATCAATTTTATGACATACATCACAGATCCTAACTAACCTTCGTGGCCTGAAAAGTGAGGTTACTGAGTAATTGCATCAGATCTCATTTGTTTTGGAAACCTTTTTTATTAGATAAACTTTTGAACACCAAAATGCAGTTAAAACTTAGCTTGTGATTTATTTTTGTCTACATAATTCTTTCATCATTTCTTTCCAGATCTATCCTTAATGGTGGATTGGTGGGGTCTCTGTTAATTTGATTATTAAAAACCACATATGAATCTTGACTTTTTCAAACGTTCAAGCTCAAAGAAAGTTTTTGAACTATGGGTTCAGCATAAAAGTATTCCATTAATGAGCAATTTTTGCATTTTGCAGTATAGAGACACAGTACGCCAGTTTATCAAGGGTACTGACGGCTTCGCTGGAGCATTTGCTGAATGCCTTTGTGGTAGTCCTAACTTATATCAGGTTTATTTGTTGTCTCATATGGCAATAGTGTTCCTTTTTGGCTGTAAACTCCCACTTGATTTGGTATTATTGCTGTATGTTATCCTACTAAATCATAGTAAATATCCTAGTTGTCTGGCTTTGAACTTTGTCACTAAATGTATTCTCCAGGGATTAGTATCTAATTCAGTTTATTTCAATGCTTAGGTCTTTTGTTGCTAAATTTTCTTGTGTTTGTGCTTTTGTCCGGTTGACATTAATGATATCTTTGGCACAGGGAGGAGGAAGAAAACCATGGAATAGTATCAACTTTGTATGTGCGCATGATGGCTTTACTCTGGCTGACTTGGTGACCTATAACAACAAGCATAACTTGCCTAATGGGGAAGACAATAATGATGGAGAAAATCATAATAATAGTTGGAACTGTGGTCAGGTAGATGTTAAGAGAATTGTTTCAGAGTTCATCCTAAGATTATTTCATGGCTCTGAGCATGATTAATATTTCAATGCACAGCCGAATATGCTACTGTTAATATTCAGAGACACTTTCATGTAGATGGTATACTATTCCTGCCTGGTGTCTTGCCGTCTTGTCATAAGAATAGTTGGAGATTGAAGTTTGTGTTGCAGCTGTAGTTGAAGTAAATATGAATTTTGCATCAAATGTTGATTCCATTTCTCAAACTATTGTAGGAGGGGGAGTTTGCTAGCATCTTGGTGAGGAAATTGAGGAAACGACAGATGCGAAATTTCTTTCTCTCACTAATGGTTTCCCAAGTAAGGCCCGGTTTAACAGCATATTGATAGTTGACATCAGGGATTCTGTTTACTGACTTCTAGTCTCTTATCAGGGAGTTCCGATGATACATATGGGAGACGAATATGGACACACAAAAGGGGGGAACAACAATACCTACTGTCATGATAACTACGTGATTCTCTTTTCTGTTTCGTTTTCTCCATTGATGCACATCCCATCATAATATTAGTTCCATGGACTTATCTTCATCCCTGTTGCAGCTTAATTATTTCCAATGGGACAAGAAGGAAGATTCCTCATCAGACTTCTTCAGATTTTGCTGCCTTATAACTGAGTTCCGCCGGTGAGTGCCATTTGCTTTCTTGTTGGAATCTTGTATTTTTCTCATATTCTAATAATGGAATCCTTCAGGGAATGTGAGTCACTGGGCTTAGACGACTTCCCAACAGCAGAGAGGCTGCAGTGGCATGGTCATTTTCCTGGAATGCCAGACTGGTCTGAAACTAGCCGATTCGTGGCCTTTACCATGGTACAATTCTCTCACTGTCCACATTCAATTGTCACACAGATTTTTTAGTCCTTATTATGCACCATAGTGCAAGGCTAACATATCTTGCTATATACGTGGTTGGGATACTACATCAATAATGACTTCTTAGTTCTTACCCTTAAGTGGAATGAACATAAACCCAGGTGGACTCAGTGAAAGGAGAAATATACATTGCTTTCAACACAAGTCATTTACCCTTCACGATTACGTTGCCAGAACGTCCTGGATACAGATGGGAACCACTTGTAGACACGAGCAAGCCTGCACCGTATGATTTTCTCAGTCCTGATGTTCCTGGAAGAGATATTGCAATACAGCAGTGTTCTCAGTTTCTTGATGCCAATCTGTATCCCATGCTTAGTTACTCTTCCATCATCCTCTTGCGCACTCCAGATGAAAGTGCGTAGCTTGGAGATTCGTTATCCTTTGGAGACACATTGCCCTCCCTGTAATTAGCAATATATCTATAATAAAAGCGGAGATTTTATAAAGCGTTGAGAAATTTCCAACAGGAAAGGGAAACATCAAAGCGGAGAAAGATGTATTTATTGAAGAAAAAATGGATGTGATGGGAAAAGCGGGCTATTTGTATTTGCATCAATTCAATGGATATGATCCTGCTGCAAGTTTTACAAATTTCAAATATTGAATTAAATAATAGTGTAAAACGAATTTATAATAAGACTATATATCCGACCGTGGTATTGTTGATTATAGCAAGAAAAATCAAGAGAGTATCTGGCTGTAGTTTGAGTTCGTACTCCCGTGACTTCTTACAGGACTTGCTTTTACTTGACTATGGTGTTCAATGATATATTTTTTTTTTTTTACTAAAAAAACAAGAAAACAACTAATTCTTCTGTGAAGAGTGATGGGCAATCTGTAGCACATTATGCATGCCATTCAATGGCTTCAGCAGTTCTACATAATCTATATGCTTATCAACAGTACTCTTGGCCAGGAAATCTGCAGCGACGTTCGCAGTACGCTGGATAAGGACCAATTTTGCACTCCAATTCCACTGATCAGCAGCATGTTCTGAATTAGAATGAACTTGAGCTGTTAGAAAAGCATTCAGACTATCTGTCTCACAAAAAACATCTCGAAAACCACATTTCTAGGTCAAAGTTAAACCTCGCCAAATAACAAACAGCTCTCCTCTCAAGACTGAACAAATAACTTTTTATTCAAGCTCTATTAGAGTCCCGAATGACACAACCAAACCCATTCACATGAGAGACATTGTAAACACTTGCATCACAATTAATTTTAACAATCGAATCAAATAGAGGAGTCCAATCCACAAGAAGAGACATGGGCACACTAATCGATTCGATCGCAACTTCGAATATGGAATTCAAAGGTATCAAATAGAAAATGATACTATGAATCATAGAACTATAATGAAATACACGATCAACCACCAGTTATCAAATTTGAAAAAGAGTCAGAAGAAATGGTTCGATCCTCTTATTTTGATTTCTCGAACCGAGAGATCCATGAATCGGGATCTTAATGCATATAGAGGTTGCATTTGATAAAAAAGTTCAATGATATATGATTATACAGTCATATTTTTTTTAAAAAAGTATATACTAGATTTCTTAATCTTAAGAACCAAGGTGACTAGGTGAGCATAATTGTTTATTATTATTTTATCCGGTAATGCCGTAATACTAATGGAAGCGGATCACGTATACTCTTGTACGATGGGGTAACTCCCGTGTGCCCTGTACGACATGGTACCAGGTGAATTTTTTGTCATTTAGTAAAGTAGCAAAATACCGTTAGTAGCATTGAACTTCTTTTTTTGTTTACTGCAAAGGGCAGCTCCAATAATCAGCTAACACATTTTTTTTGGCTCCCTGTTCTCTAGCTTTAAAGCGATATTACCCCTTGTTCTCTAGCTTTAAAGTGATATTACCCTGTTTTCTACCGGCGGCTATGGCTGAAACAAAAGGAGTGTGAGAATCACGGTTGTCTTCGAAGAACCCCGTTTGTCGCAACGTTAGGACGGAGGTGAGACCAGCGTTGACCTTGTCTTGTGCGTGATTCGTTGTTGGTAGCAAAGTTTAAGTGATGTCGAGTTTCCGTTGCGCAGATCCTCCCGACCTCGCCGGCGCAGAATATTCCGACGCTATGAGCAACAGTGAGTTTCGAATTGTGTCTGATGATTTCTTTTTTGATTGTCTAGGGTTCAAATTATGTGTTTCCAATAGTTTTCAAAAAAAGGTGTAAATCATTTTTCTGTATTTCGTGGGTCTATGGTTTCAGTTTGCTGCTTAGATTGATACTTCACCTTCCAATTAGATTGTTAGTTTTTGTGTTGTTCCTGTGACCGGTATGGGGCCCGTTACCCGCCGGGATGCGAATACCCGCAGATTTTATAAATATAAAAGAAATCCTGAAAAATATGGGGGAAAAAAATAAATAAATCCTCTCATAATCCAAACATAATCCAAACCTTAGTTCCCAAATACAATAACCAAAAAAACATCAAATTGTCTAATTCATTAATTAATGAATCTCAGGATGAGAGAAAAAAATAGTTGGTAAAGTGAAGAAGATGAAAGAAAAGAAGAGCAGTGGAAGTTGGGAGAGAGAGAGCAAGTAAAGCCATGGCAGGAAGGGCGAAACTTGGCCTTGTGTTCATCAAGTGTGTTTGGAGAAAAGCCATAGCTTCCAAGACCATGGAGTCATAGCTTGTGTAATAGCGCTTCTCCGAATCCATCCAATCAGAAGGTGCCTCGTAGTTCCTCTCAATCATCTTCATCTCATGTATCCTCTTCCTCTTTCCTTGGCTGGCGGTAAAGATGGTGGTGGTGGAAGGAGTTGCGGTGAAAGATGGTGGTGGTGGAAGGGTGAAGGGCCGGCGGCACTACTGGTGGTGGTGGATGGATTGAGGAACGATGAGTAGGGTTTCAAACTTTCATATATATATATATATAGTTAGGGGTATTTTTGTATTTTCCATTTAAATGGGTATTACCTGCGAGTACCCACTCGCCTCCGGTGGAAGTTTTTGCCATCCCTAAGTGTATCAAACTATCAATTACTTGGCTATTAATAGGTTATTGGGTATATAAAAAGTCATTGAAATTGAAGTCCTACAAATTAAATTCATTTGCTGGACATTTAAAAAAAAAAAAAATCATTACACGTGTAACATTAATAAAAAGAAAAGCCAGTAAAAAGTACTTTTAGTTCTAGGCACCATAATACGGTCACATTGATAACGGACAGATCCAGACCTAAATATTATGTCATGCAGCTTACTAATTTGAATGGCTAAAACCAACGCCACAGCTTGCAATTTGTTTGCCATCTCATCTTCTACGAAATAAGACACTTGATGAATAGGTTGAGGCCGCTGCGTGCAACCACCTCTACTAATTCCCACAACAAATCCCCAACACAAAATCATATCCACCAACTTAATTTATTATAAATCTGTACAGTGGGAATTGGGGGAATATGAGAGTTACCATTTCGTACATGGGTATATGTGATCCGTTTCCAATACTAATTACTAAGTCTAGAACTACACGTTTATAAAGTCACAGAACAAATTTATAAGTGCTGATATTTTTTGGTGTCTCCATGTAGTATTGATTATTAATGAAAAACAAAATCCAAGAAATGATTAATTAAGTAATTAAAATGTAAAATGATAATTAGGAAATAGGAACTGATGATTAGTAATTAATATTAATATGTTTGTTAAATATGAATGACATAATAAATGTTTACATAATAAATTATTTTATAAAAAAACTAAATAGTAAAATAGTGGAAGATTATTGGTAGGGAAGCAAAATGACACGTGTGAGAAATAGGAGGTGAGGGAAGTGAAGAATGGAAAGGGGGAAGATATTCGAGAGAAGTCTAGACCCCACTCGCTCTCCCTTTCTTCAATCTTCTTCTTCTTCTTCTCTTTTTGCATATTATTAAACTCTGTAAACGCATTCCTCTTGCGACTCATTATCGTTATCGTAATCATAACCAAAATCATCTTCTTCATCCATGGCGGGATACAAGCTGTTGAAGCGGAAAGGCATCGATCATGTTGCGGACGATTTCTACGATTTCCCTCTCTCTTCTCCCGCCACCAAGATTCGCCGTCTGGTTCGTCTTCTCTGTTTCTTTCTATTCTCATTCTTCATTTCAACTTCCTCATCTATTAATTAATTATGGTTATTTATTATCAGGATGGTGAGTTGCCGCCAATTGCAGAAGTTGAACTCGAACATGAACAGGCTTTACCTATTCCAGCAGAAGCAGAAGCAGATGCTCCTCCGCCTCCTAACGAGGAGAGAGCTCTCGTTCTCTTCAAGCCGCTTATGCATTCCTCTTCTCCTTTCTCTCTCACCCTCCACTCTGACCTCATCTCTCAACTCAAGAGTACGTCTCTTTCTCTCTAATTACTAATCAATTAGCAGATTATTCCATTCAATTAATTAATTGTACTCTTTAATTTGCTGCAGATGAAGGACATTGGTCGAAACAAGGTGATTCTGATTGCGAGCGCCTCATAAGATCAACGGTGGAGAAGGAAGAACAAGAAAGGAGGAATCGTGGAATGGCTATTGTGCCTTGGGCACCCTCATCCATTTTGCCTCAAGATTCCAACACTGCAAATACTGAGTTTATGGAAGCTGATCAAATGGTTCCAGAACCAGAAGAAACATGCGTGATGATGGATGTAGAACATCAACAAGAAGAAACTAGTAGTATGGTTAACTCTTCAACTGCAATGCTAAATCTAAGTAATGGTGGTGGTGTTCTTGTTGGTGGGGCCGCAGCAACACCAGAAGGGTTCAACCAGTGGCAGCAACAACAGCAGCAGCAGCAGCAGCACTGCTCGTGGCCGCATCTTCCTCAAAACATGTCAACCCCAATCACATGGACACGTTGAGACTCAAATCACTTATTAGTTTTTACTTTTTACGCGCCCTTTCCTTTCATTGTAGTGCCATGCTACTAGATTAAACTAGAATGGGATTGCAGATTTGCAGTTTTGTTGAGTTTTGCAGAGGAATGGAATGTAGATAGGGTTAGGCATGGCATGGGACTTGAGAGAATAGGAATGGAATCCTTTGTACTTATCTGGAAGATCATCCATCCACTTTTAACTAAGAATTTTATGTTCTTGTTTTGTCTTGTTTGCCTCTGCTGCCTGGTGCTTCATAATTTAAACTTGTCATTAGCTAATGCTTAATTAACAGCACTAAATGTGAATTTTGCATTGGTATTGGTACCAGGAGATTATATTAACAAGATAAGGCCTTTCAAAGATATATGACTTAACAGATTATATTATAAAAAGAAAAAGAATGGCATATTACAATACAAAACATGTGCAAAGGAGGAGCCGAGGAGGAGGTCCTTTCATTTTTGTTTATTACAAAAAGAAATTTCTTCTAAGAATGAATTAAATGGGTTTCCACAATCTAAAACAATCCAAAGGGGCATGGGCATGGTTGGAGTTTTTTCATTCAGGGTTGGAGCTTATAATTCAATTCTACCACGTTCATATCTGGTAAAACCAGAATCACAGCAAAATTATATGCCAAAATACTGGCAGGTCATCATGTAATTCCTAAGTTATGGCCGCGATACTGTTCTTCTATGTCATACTCTGCACTCTTCTTCCTTAAGAAAGTATATGTAGATATCCTTCTCTATCCAGCATCTCTATGATTCTATATATATGTAATGCTAATCTCCAGTCACATAAGTCTTTTGTTCATAGTATTTCTTTTCGCTCTGAGCCTTCTTAGCATTGCGTTTCTGCATCACATAAAACAGATGGAACCAGGGAGCTTTCTATCAGAATTTTTCACAGGAAAAGCAAATAGGTTAGGAGTTAAAGCTATCTATCAGAATTTAGCCATTACCACATAGGCTTCATGGTTAGCCATAATACGCTGGGCTACTGAGGTTGTAGTGATATCTTTCGGGCTTTCAAGCAAGTGGAATATTCCCATGCTCTTTGGGACCTCATAGGGATCTCTTTCACTCTGCACAGTGACAACTTGTTAACTGATATGAGGGAGAAAAAGAAAGAAAAAAAGAAAGAAAGAAAGAAAGAAAAGGAAGTGACATTGTAGATCATGTGAAATGCAAAACAATGGGCCAACTTACATATAATGATTTCTCAGCAACAGTCCCGTGCACAACCGCCGAGATATTGAAAGTTGTGATCTGTGTGATTCCAAAAAAATATATAGAACTCATCATCATGAGATGTTAGAAATACATATGAACACTTAGCTCAAACTATGCTCAATAATGGTGAGACAAATGAAGAAGACAAGCATGGGAGAAAGGCAGATATCATGAAACTAGCATGCACTAAAAGAACAGTACTACGAATCAATACACCAAGAACAACTTCATCTAAATGGTGGCAGGTGGCAGCTACTTAAACGATGTTCAGATTTGAGCATATACCATGTCCTTTGTAATTTCCCATGGTGCACCAATAATGACTTCATCAACATAGCCACAAGCCAGCACACTAAGGCTGCGCTCATGTAGGTGCATAATTGGAAAGTGATTCCCTCGTTGTGAGCTGCAGGGAAGTTACTAGTAACATGAATACCAGGATAATAGCCGCAAATTCAACTTTACAAGATAAAAAACTGCATACCTCACAGTCTCATCTGAGTGGATACCAACAAGAAGAAAATCTCCAAGCTGCCTAGCCTTCTTAAGTATCTGAGAGAACAGGAAATAATGAATAAGACAGCCATAACAACTAGAACAAATAGTGCCACTTGACTGCTGCACACTATCGAAAACTCATATACCTCAACGTGCCCAGCATGGAAGAGATCAAATGCCCCATCAATGTATACAATACGAGCATCAGGTCCAGGCCCCTGAAAGCGGATGAAGTCACAATGATTATCATGCAATATATTTCCAAAAATTATAACAAAGTATGTGTATTCCATCAAAATAATTTTCAGCTTGAAACCAATGACTGTGGCATAAATTTCAAATCAGTGTCTGTTGCAGCAAGTCAGGATATACAAGCATTGATTATCACAATACCTTGCCATTTGAAAACTGTACAATACGCCGGGAAGTTGGTAGGAATTGGGACAAGTGGGAAACCTTTGTCTTGCTTTCTTCTTGAGGTTTTGCATCAGTACCATTAATATCTTCGTGAGCTTTTTGATCTTTTAATGAAGACATAATTCTTCCTGTATAGAAACAGAGATCATACATATGATTAGCTTTTACCATAACACTTGGAACAAGAAAAATAACTTTATCCATCAACAACACAAGATGTGGCCAATATTCAGGATAACTTCTGCCTTCTAACATAAGAGAAAATCTTACCAACAATATCTGTACTGGAAACTCCTTCAGTACGTTTAATTTGCTTGTATCGGCCAGCTTTCTTTGCTGCAGCATAAGCATCTGTTCCATCTGGAAGCAGGCAAGGGTCATCGCCATGTATGACATAGTCAATGTTGTATTCGTAGAAGAGACGATTCAAGAATTCCTCAGTAATTGCATAAGGAGCATCAGTTATGACCTCATCCACCCATTTCAATCCACTAACAAGGGTCAGCCTGGAAGACAAAATACATTCTCGATGTTAATTCTTTTACAACGTTGGCACACTTGGGTTATTCAAACAACAAGTTTTTCTTTGTTGTGCAGTCTCTAGTCTTATGGTCAAGCTGAATTATGGTTTTGTCTAAGAGAGAATCAATAGGAGCAAAACAGAAAAGAACCAAATATTTGTACCTCTCCTCCATGGACAAAACAGGAGGGCCTTTGTTGGCAAGGATCTCCTCATCACTCACCAGACCCACAACCAATTCATCTCCTAGAGCTTTTGCCTGTCTGAGTGCATTTGCATGGCCATAATGCATCAGATCAAAACAACCATCCATGTAAACCCGAACGCGCCTCTTACAAGATCTCTTCTTAGGGAAAATCCCCAAATTAGACCAGGAGCTGCTCATCCCCCCAAAGTAGCTCGTCGACAGTCCCAGCAAGGCTGCTGTGACCATTAGACCACCCAACACATGTGGGTGGTTGTATACCCCCTCCCAAATCCAACTATTACTGTCATAATCCATGTACTCTTTTTTTTTTTTTCCCTTCTTTTTTTACTATTGGTTTTGTTTTCTTTTCTTCTCAGAAACAAGATGTTTCTGTGATATAAGAGGAGCCACAGACCTGCAACAAAGCAAACATCACGGCAAAAAGTGAATCACATGAACTCTATGCCCTCCAAAATCCTAAATTTCATACACAGACGCCTTTTTTATAGCTCCATTCAAGCAAGCGCAACTAGAGACACGCAAGGAAGGAATTATTGCTTCATATAATCTTGATTCATCCAAAAAAAAAAGGCTTCATATATTGAAGCAACAAAAGTTGGCAAGCCACCACAACAAAAATAAAATGGAAGTGATCTCATCTTCCTGATCTAGTTAAACCAACAAACAAAAAATGCAGCTTTATTGTGAAATTCATTAGAACAAGCATCTTCCATTGTATGAATGAATGCATATGTGTGATTCAAAAGAGAAAAAAAAATCCAACGAGAAAACCGACCTGAGATCCCGAAGTAAAAAACGAGAATTTTCACGGAAGGATGTGCAGCAATGAACAAAGATACAGAATGAGAAAATTGAACGCGTTTGATGGCATGCAAATTGCAGAAAAGGAAATAGAAAATAAGAAAAAAAAGAAAGGAGGAAGGGATCGAATCTTAACCTTTTGTGTTTGTTTGTTCCTTTTTGCGTTGCCTTTGTGTCTGTGTCTCCTCTTTGATTTTTTTTCCTTTTTTTTTTTTTTCTCTTTTCTCTTCTTCTGTGTGTTCTCTCTCCCTTTGATTCGTATGGAAGAAACCTCCTCTCAGTTTTTGGCAACAACAACGAAGCTTTGTCTGAGCTTAATATTAATATATACGTAACCTTTATTTTTCAAAAAAAAAAAAAGGAACAATTCTTATTTTTGAAAAGGGAACAATTATAAAGGCAAATAGTTATACTAGTCCAAAATATCTCTACTTTTAACTGTAAACGGATTATATTATTTTATTATTCTTTGTATGGGATCTCATTCGCTACAGCCTAACTTGTTCTTATAAGGTATTTAAAAATTTCATATTATTAATCAACAATTAGTAATATTTTAGAAAAAGAACATTAAAATTTAAAAAACTAAAACATTTAATTTAAGTTGTTAGTTAATATTAACTGAATTTTATTAATTATCTAACGTTGTATTAAAGTTTAAAAAAAATATAAATAATTAATATTTTTTAACTAATAAATCAGTAAATAAAAAATAAAACATCTTTAATCATTGACTAATAAAAATTATAAAATATTCAAAATTATTATTGTATTTTTTAAAAATAAAAAATTTGATATTTAAAAAAATAAAATACCAAATTTAAATTATTGATGACTAAATTTTTATTAATTATCTAGTATTATTGTAAAAAATATTATTATTAATTTAAAATTCGACTATTCCACGGGTCTGCTCCGACAATAGCAACCCTGTATGCAGTACCCAATTCGGTCATATAAATTTGCCAATCCGATTTGCCAACAGAGTTGAATGCGTAATAGGTTTATCTGTAGATCTGGTAAGGTGAGGATTAAAAACTCTATATTATATATTTTTACATGAAAAGAAAATTAAATTTCTCATATTTTATTAGTTTTCTATATATAGTTTCATAGCAGTAGTACTCCCAGTCCCACTCAATAATTGACAATTGTAACTTGGAAGGCACTTTCATGAAAATAAAATAAAATAAAATAAAATAAAATTGTGAGACACCTAGACAAAGAAGAGACTTATTAGTTGTCAGTAGGGTGTTCATGTCCCAAATTGAAAACCAGTTGATATAGACTCAAACTCAGTTGGATCTTTCATAAAATATGAAGTTGATGCAATAACAATTTGAAATACAGAATAATTATTATTCTGGTAGTGTTTTTAATAGTAAAAAGGTACAGCAGCTACTAAGATATTCTAGAACAGAAAATTATCTCTGAAGACGTGAATAGAACGTTACTTCCCATGAACACATTTAAGGGCATGACTGCTTGTTTGGAAAAATAAGGTGGAAATGGTAAATGGTCAAGGCAAACCAACGAATCGTGGATAAAAAGAAAGCAAATAAATAACCCTTACGATACTTACTAGTCACTACATGAAATATCAAACCGACATTGAACGAGTGATGACGACTACAAACTAAAAATTAGCATAGTAATACCGTAAACAACCGTGAAACCGAATATCATTAGCTAATTTTCAAAGAGTCCAATAATTAAATTATCAAATTTTAGCATTCAAAATTAGTAATTATTATATTTTATAAATTATCGTTCGTAAATTATTTAATATTATAATAAAGTGCATTTACTCGTGCGTTCACTCCTAAACTGTCATGTTGTGTCCTAGACTTAGGACAAATAGATCACAACGAGTTAAATATCAGAATGGCCCCCGAAGTTTAACTTTTTTATCAGAATGGCCCTCAAAATTTTGATGTTAACAATTCGGTACCCCACTTTTGAGGGCGTGACTCCCGTTAGCCCTTCCGTCCAAATCCGTGAAATGCTAGCATACGTGGCCGTTAAGTCTGCCACGCTGGAGCAGTGCTAAACGACGTCGTTGTGTCTTCGCGCCAGCACAGTGCCAAATGACGTCGTTTCTGTGCTTCAGAAAGTTAAAATTTTTTTTTCTTCCAAATGGTTTGAAAACTCAAAACACAACATACAGAGACGCTTTCTCTTCAAGTCTTCCTCGCTTCTTCTTTTCTTCCACTGTTCTTCACTTCTTCTTCTACTTGCCGGGGGTGACGTTCAGCCGCATTTGAAGTGTGGGGGTTGTCTTCGATTGATCGCAGTCATCAGCTAGCCGAGCTTGCGTTGATGAGGTGAGTTACTGAAACTAAAACCTTCATACATAATGCTCTGTTATTGATCATTTAGTTCATGAAATGCACCCTCATTATTTTTATGGCTACTAGAGTGGTTAGGGTTCATCACAAATTTCGTTTTTGAGTGGTTAATGATCGAGCATTACCTACGATTACAAGGCCTCTGCGTTAGGGTTTTTTTTTTTTCTTTTCTTTTTTTATGTAGGGTTATTTGTTATCTGCTAATGCCATTGTAAGTGGATTGCATGTTGGTAA
>JASCZI010242473.1:8094-26530 GCA_036250425.1 Stylosanthes scabra | reverse complement strand
ATAACGGCTAAATTGCTTGGGATGCTTATAAATAGATGGTTTTTAGCTCATTTTGAGATACAACACTTGCTCCAAACCTTCTTGTTATTATACTTGATTTCTAGATTAATTTCAAAGTGTTTTATGCACTAATTTGAGAGATACAAATATTTGGTTCATAGTTCTTTCATTTGTAATATCATACTCTTGTTAGAGAGCTTCCAAAAATCATTTGTTGATTTGTAAGATAAGATATTGGTTCTCTTATTGTTAGAGTTGAGAGATACAAACACTATATTCGATTTAGATAAGCACTCAAGGAAATTCTTGAAGTTGGGATTACTTCGAGTGGAGTGGCTTGTCGTGAGAAGTCGTGAGATGTTATAATCTTAGACTCAAGATTGTAAAAGGTTTTTCAAGCACCATTGAAGCTTGATAATAGTGGAAGTTCTCAATTGCGATTGAAAAAGAGTGGACATAGGCAAACGTTGTGCCAAACCACTATAAATCTTGTGTATTGTATCTCTATCCTTCATCTCTTTAATCACCATCATTTATATTTTACAAGTGTTTTGGAAAGTACAAGCTCCTTGTAAGTACTTAAGAAGTGGCTTAAGTCCTTGGAAAAATACTAGTACAATCATTTGAGCAATTTATTTTCAAAGTAATTTAAGCTTCCGCAAAAATTATTCATTGTTGTTGAGATACTCAATTCACCCCCCTCTTGAGTATCCGTGCTACGTGACTAACAGTAGAGTGTCTGTGATGCCTTGGAATTGGTTAATCTGGTTCGCGACGTGATTAGCTGATTCCAGGGTGTTACACTTTTGGTATCAGAGCAGTTCTTTCCTTGTGAGCCTAAGGGAGGAAACTGCTATGCTTCAATGCATGGTTTGAACCAAACAATCATGCAAAAGATGTCGCCATGGGCAACAATCTGATTCACTACACATGATGGTCTGATGGTAATCTGTCTGAGTTCCTTCTATTTGCCAACCTTATAGTCGTGCCTTGACATAGAGTCTGATAAACTCCAATGTCGAAGCCGATTCTTTTCTAAACGTAAGGACTCAAACGAATTACAATGGATTGGATAAAGTGGTGAGCTTAGTGTAGAGTTAAGTTATGAGAGTGGAGGTAGTGTCGTTCCCCACTAGATAGTCGGAGTTTATTTCAAAAGTGGAGTATTGTCTTTGTTTGATTCAAGTCCTCGTGCTTAATCCTAGTTATATGTCTAAGTTGATCCTGAAAATCGTAAACGAGCGCACATAGGGTAAGCTTTAAGCTTAAAGGATTTGTGTTCAACCCGCAATCATTCGGAACCATAAGCATATTAGATAGATAGTTAGAATTCCTAAGTGTTAGGAAAATGTACCAATACATCCAATATCCCAAAACGATAGAAGTAAACAAATCCGAAACAAATTGTAACACTACATGTATCAATACAAAACATAGGAAAACCAAACAAGTAAACACCTAGGAACTAATCCTGCATCGGAGCATCGTCTGGCTGCTCCTGAACATCCATGTACATATCCTCGCCTGAAAACTATGGAACTCATCCCGTAAACTACGAAGATCTGCGTCCTGGCTGACCATGTGAATGTCGAGTCGGTCGATGCGATCTGACAACCTTGTGAAACCTTCGATCATCATTGACCGCATATCCTCGAAATCTTTCCGAACGAACTCGGCTATATCCGGCTGAAACCGTGGTGGCACTTCCGTCTCAGCAGGAATCTGAGAAGGAGTACCGGTCTCAACTCGAGGCTGGGCACCTACCATAGCATCAATACCCGCATCCTCAGCGATGTCGGCTTGACCAACCAAGTTCCTCCGTATTTGGTGGATGTTCTTGGAGGAGATAGCATGGGATATCTCTGGCTCCACGTCATCCTCACGCGTTAAGTCCAGTGGTGCGATCTCAAAGATCCTCGTCCACAGATGAGCGTGTCCTAGGAACGAGCTGGCCTACAAAACAAAAGTGAAACACATACATAAAACCATACGTGAGCAAAACTAGTTAAGATTAGTAAGCGATTAGGAAATATAAACAAAAACCGATAGCTATAACAGTTAAGGTAGAAAATTGAAACTGAGAGTGTTAGGTAATTACCTTGCCCTACAAGTACTTAAGCATCCTGTGCGCCATCAGATATGGCCAATGGATTTGCTTCTCCTGAACCATAGCCCACAAGATGAGGAGATCTTCCTCGAAAGCTGAGCCTTTCTTCCAATATTTTTTCTACTATTATGGATCAACATCCTGGTAAGTTGATAAATCATTCTTAAGGATGATATTCTAATGCTTAATATATTCTAACTAAATCAATTATTGCATTCTTTGTGTTAGATACATAAACCTTATTAACAAAATCATACTCATTTAAACCCCTCAAAAGGGGCACTCGATAAGGCGTAAGGGATTAGTCTAGGCCTGCTGGGCCTAGGATACCCTCCTACCAAAAAAAATTCATACTCATTTAAACAAGAACCAGAATCACCAACACATATATCATCTGACAAAAATTTGATACCGATAATTACATTACGAAGGAAAAGTTAAAATCCATGAGAATAAATGAGCCAACAATTGAAAGACACAATGAAAAAAAGAGAAGTCAATCAAGAACAAATAACTCATGATGAACAAACCCTACTCGAAACATTTAAGTGCAAGAAAGACAAACAATCACACACAAAATAAACAAGCACTAGAAAAAAAAGATATTGACAAAAAAATAGGAACAAAAACTATGTTGTTCGATATAACTATTTACGTGTTAGTACTTTAGACATTATCATCTCTCAAAATAAAAAAGATTTACATGCATGAAAATAAAAAATTACAAAGTTTACTATATTTATTGATTACCAATTTCCTTAGTCACAGTATTAACATTCTATTTATTTAATATTCTCCAAAATAAAACTGAACATTATGCAAAAAATTAAATAATCTTCAAATCACCCGCGCATCATGAGGGTAAAAGTCTAGTAAAAATGAATTAACTTGTCATGTCATAATTATCTTAAAAGTATTAATTTTTATAAAACAAAAAATAAAAAAGGCTTGACTCTCCATCTTCCTACGCTTTTGATGAGCTTTTGGTTAATTGGTTTATTTCTTCCTTATGCATCCTTTTGCATTTCACGTTTTTCTCTGCCCACTTTCTCTTCACTCATCTCAGAAAACAAATATGTTTTTTTGTCAATTATTTAAAGTTCAAAATTTTCTGTTTTACTCATGTGACATGCTACAACTACTCATCAAAGGTCAAGAATTTCGTACTCAAGAAACGATTAATTTTCTAATTTAAGGTAATTTTTTTCCAGTTCAACAATCATTTTTATGCTACCAAATTTTTATTACGTATTTATTTTGTTGGTATTTGTGCATTATTGGTGAAAAAGCAAAATCTTGAGTTCTTTCTGTTTAGTATTATTATTGTTAATGGAGAATCAGGAAAGATGTGTTCTATTTACGTATTTTGAATTTTAGTTCATTATAAATTGTTTTATTTTATTTTTAGATAACTCTAGTAGTGAATTTTTTTTCTTGGAAATGATTATTTTTTGTTTATTTAAATTTTTCTTTTATATGGTAGAAGTAGATGAAGTTCTTGCCACAACCATTAGATCTGTGACACAACTGGGAAGCAAGAAATTTAAAGGTTTTTAGGCTAAGAATATCTCTCCATGAGACATTATGAACTTCGATCCTTGAAAATTTTTTAGTAGTAGATCAACTTGATTTTATTTGTGATTTATTCAAATTGAATAAAATTTGCTTTCAACAAATATTAAGGATAATAATTTCTTTGACTAGATTGTTTTAACTTGTAACTTTATTTTATTTTAGGAAAAGTATTCTTTTTGCCATAAAGGTTTGGCGTGAAAATCAATTTTGCCACAAACCTTTTTTCTTTCTTAAAATTACCACAAACATTTCCATTCTATTTTAAAAACACCAAAATTAAATTTTTTTGACAAGAATACCGCTCCCCTTCTAGATGTTTGTCTTCCCCAAATGTATAACACTCCCACGACCTCGCCCCTCGACCTCCTCGCCCTCCGCAATCTTCACCACCACCACCACTGTCACCCTTCCTCCTCCCTCCACCTCTTTGACCGCGACCTCAACCGCTGACTTCACTTTCCTCTCACCTTCCTCCTCCCACGACCTCCTCTATCTCTGAGCTCTCTTCTCATCTGACAACATCAAAATAGTCCAGAGATTGGTTGCTTGCATTGGTTGAGTTAAGCCCTAAAATAGTCCTGAGATTGGTTGCTTGCTTTTGCATTGCATTTCATATGCATCACTTCATATGTATCACTTTATTGTTAATTCAAACTGCAAATATTAACAATCCTAACTTTATTGGAGAAGTTTACAATGGACCAAGTTCATGGTGAACCAAATGGAATATTCTCAAATGAGTGATTGTAATTTTACAATAAATAATAAAAGTAAAATATAGAAAAAATTTCAACCACTCATTTAAGAATATTCCACCTGGTTCACCATGAACCAGGTCCACCTTAGACAAAGCCTTGTTGCATCCACTAATACCCTAAACAAAGGTATTTCTGAGTTTGTTGTTATGGCAGCTGGCATTGAGTCCCTTGCAATTCTCCTCCACCTTCCTCTTTTATTGTAGCACCTTTCATATAGAATCTTTTAATTTCTTTGATTTATGTGCCATGATGTGCAATAAATGGATTAAGGGTCATGGTTGAATTTGTATCTATAATGTAGATGTTGATTCGGGTTGCTACCATTGTCAAAATCATTGCCAAAATAGTTTAGATCTTGAGGCAATTAGGGGCAAAACGGTCAAAATAGTTTTTTAATAAAAAATCAAATGTTTGTGACAATTTTGAGAAAGAAAAAAAAAAGGTTTGTGGCAAAATTGATTTTCACATCAAAATTTTATGGCAAAAAGAGTACTTATCCCTTTATTTTATGGATCCCATTGTAGAGCTTTTGGGTATAATTCAATTTCCTGTGGAACCTTTTGAATTATGAAAAAAAATTATATAGAAATTAAGCTTCTTCACGATAAAATGATGCAAATATATATATAGATCATGAATACTTAGATTTTTAATACCTTATATTTATTTTTATTTGGGTTAATATTATAAGTATATGTACTCTCAAGTGAAAAAAATATTGCTAAATATCAAGGTTAAGAGAACCGGACCGGTGATTGAACCGGTGGAGTGACTGGTTCAAGAGTTTAAAGGTTCGACCGAGGTCGAACCGTGATCTGACCGATTTACTTAAATATATAATAAAATAATTTAAAATTATTAAAATATAATATTATTTTTTTTAAAATAAAAACTGCCAAGAAAATCGATCCAGTATTACTGATTCCCCGTTTTTTGACCGGTTTGATCAATTTTTTACCGGTCTTCTGCCAGCCGATTTTTACCATGAACCGGACCAGACAAGACAAGGGACCGGTTCCCGGTTTTCAGAACACTGCTAAATATATGATTTAATGACAAACCTAAAAAAATGAGGATCCCTTTTCCAAACTAATGTTTTATTATCTTTATAAAAAGACTCTTTTATTTATTAGGTGGAGTTTTTTCATTTCTGACCCCTAGTATAATTGGATCAATTTTTTTCAAGAAAATTCTACTACTATTAAAAAAACAAATAATGTTATGATAAAAAAAATTCTCAAAGAAATAAACGTGTAATTGTAAAAAAAATTAATACATTCAAAATAGTTCATCAAAATAAACAAAAAAATTAAAAATTAAATACTATATAAATAAATTAAGAATAGCAATAATGTTGGTAGACTAGGCAAGATCACCAAATGAGTTTGAATTTTGATTATTAATGACATTGCACCTAAAAAGCACGATAGGTTATATCAGAATTTATATTTTAAATAAATAATAATCTTAACATACTATATAAATAAAACGATAATAATTAAAATTAGAATCACTTTACCCTGTTTAATTTTGTTAGGACATCTCCTTTTGTTATGACTTCTTTTATTACATATTGAGCAAGTAATTGAAGCTTTACTTTGTAGTTCCAAATGACTTTTTGTTTGTATACTGGGAGGACACCTATTAGTAACCACAATTGGAGGATCTAGCAAAGTTATAATATTATCCACGAAGGTGACTTGATTTTTAGATTTAGTGGAATCTTCCATGGGTTCGTCAATTTTGATTTGATGTTTTATTGATTGTGAAGCTTTCCTAGAAACTTTCAAAGATTTAAGTGCAGCACTGTTGAACAATGAAGTACTGAAAGCCTTATTGCACCTTTCTTGAATTTCTTCATTTTCCAATCCATTAACTTTCTCCATCTTAGCATATCTTCTCCATCGACATAGAAGATACCAAGAGGGAATATTAAACACATTTTTCTTTATGAGCACAATGAAGATATGTCTATAGAAAATTGGTGCAAAATCAAACATGTGACAACTGCAACTTGCTTCATTTGAAATGGAATGAAAACTCATGTAATAGTTAAGCTTCTTTTGAAAAATTTCATGAACTTTGTACTTGTACACTTCATTGGAAAATTCGAATTTCTCTCCAATAAACTTTTGAGAACCAACCAATTCACTTTCAAAAATGTAAAACATCTTCCTTGTATAACTTCTTGAAGCATATTCTTCCATAGGATACAAAGTTCGCAAGAGTGAATTTTCATTCATGATCTTAAAACTCTTCTCTCTTTCCTTATTGTACCGTGCATCAAGAGCCTTCTCATACTGAGTTACAAATTTGTTCAACGGAGTACTTTCATTCAAAAAATCTTTAAGAAATTTATTCATACTTTCGCTCCTTTGAGTAGTGGACAATGCAACACAAAAATTAGAGCGTGTACATAAGCAGGAATTCATTTCTCTCGAATACAATATGTATCTTTGAGCCACTGGTTATCTTCTAACCCAAACCTGTCAATCATTGTCTAACAATCGGATTCAAATTCCTCAGTAGTCATAGAATAATGAATACATTTGTAAAATTGATTCTTGTATTCATAATGTGCCACATACAAAAATGATGTTTGACTTCTAAAAACACCATTGACAGAACATTAGTAATAGCACTATCTTAATCAGTTGTAATAGTTTTTGGCCAAACATGACACATTGCTAGTAATGACCAAATAAAAGTTTCTTCAGTTTTATCCCACAACAAAGCACAACCAAATATAATAGATTGTTGATGATTAACTCCAGTAAATGGGAAAAATGACATTTTATATTTATTGGTTAAGTATGTACGGACAAAATAACAACATCCTAAAATATTTATAATCCATTCTAGATCTTAAATCAACCCAAAAGACATTTGCAACTTGTTCATCTACATCTATCTGAACTGCATAGGATAACATTATTTGTGCATCTCCCTTTTCTAAATTCTTTTATCTCTTTCTACTCACGTAATTTATAACATCTTGTTGACTAAAGTTGACATTTTCAACTCAACTACTCTCCGTAGTTAAGACAGATGCTATTTTACTAGGTGCCAAATCAATTCATCGAGCACGTCAATAAGACATTTTTGTATTTTGGTCTTCTTTCTATGTAATCGGAGAAATTGTGAACTTCTAGGAAGTAACGGATCCAGAAACTTTTGTCAATGGGGGCAAAACAAATATAACAAATATAGTAACATAATATTTTTTAAAACACTAAAATAATAATTTAAATAATAAGATATAACTCAAAATTCCATTATTCTATTTTTCATATTTTGAAAGGATTGGATAATCTTTTCATTATCAATACAATATCTCTCTTTCTATGCAAGTCACTAAACAATCATTTAAAAAATCATCCCCCATGCGATTACGAAGCCGGCTTTTTATGATATTCATAGCTGAGAAGATTCTTTCAACTGATGTCATTGCTACGGGAAAAATTAAAGCTAGCTTCAAAAGAAGAAACACCAATGGATAAACAATGTCCTTTCGAGTCCCAACCATTTTTTGAGAAAGAACACCAATTTCATTTAAGTTTGAGAATTGATTATCAGAACGCACTTCTAATATGAAGTTCTCAAGTTGTATATCAAGTGCCAAAAGTTGAGTGGAAGAAAACTCTAATGGATAAAATTGAGCTAATCGGATCAACTTCTCTTTATCAAATGCCGAAAATGAGTTTCTTGGGTTCAAGCAAGTTATACAAAGAAGCAACTCAGTATTCACCTCAGTAAAACGATTGTTGAGTTCTTGAAGTTGTCTATCAACTACTTGATAGAATATCTTAACTTGAAAGTGATGCAAATTTGAGATTCTTTGAAATTTGCGTCTTGATTTTCCTTGTGCCACAAATATATCATCTATTTTCGGAATACTAATATTGTACTTGTCACAAAATAATGAGACTTCATCAAATAAGAGAGACCAGCTATCATCTCTTATATTTTGTAAGCGTTGCTTCGACACTTTAACCAATGCCATAACATTTACAATGTTTTGATCATTCCTTTGTAGTGCTTGAGATAACTCATTAGTAACTCCTAATATATCTTTCATCAAATGCAAGTTGAAAATGAATTCAAAGGATTGAATGACATTCAATAAATGACATGTTCGGCTCTTTGTTCTGAATTATTCCCATCTTCCTCAACATATTCAAGAACATTGATCACAGAAGGAAACATTGAAATTAATCTAAGTATAGTTCCATAGTATGAACCCCATCTAGTGTCTCTGGGTCTTTTCAATGACATTTCTTGATTCAAATCATGCCCACTAGAAATTTCTTCACTTTTCAAAGCTTCAATTGTTTTAGACATTTGATTTTCACGATGCATGTCTCTACGTTTACAAGAAGCTCCTACAACATTGCACAAAGTAGTTAACAAATTAAAAGGCAAAGCAATTTCAAGTTGTTTTTTCCCAATAGTTACTAGAGCTAACTGAAGTTGGTGGGCAAAGTAATGAACATAAAAAGCACTAGAGTTTTCTTTCAAGATCAAACTCTTTAAGCCATTAAATTCCCTTGCATGTTACTTGCTCCATTATATCCTTGCCCACGAATTCTTTATAAACTTAAATTATATGTTTCTAATAGTGATTTCAATGGTAATTTTAGAGATAATGCACTGGTATTAGAAACATGAACAAGACCAACAAAATGCTATCTAACATGATCTTCTTTGTTTACGTACCTTAAACAAACAGACATTTGTTCCTTAATAGAAATATTGCGGGCTTCATCAATCAAAATAGCAAATAATTCATCCCTGAGATCTTGGATAATAGCTTTTGTTGTTTCACTTGCAGCAGCTCTTATAATGTCTTTTTGAATTGAAGGGGTCACTAGTTTAAAATTCCCATGAGAATTTTTTAAAGCACAAGCAATCTCTCCATTATGTTGTGCAAGAAAGTTCAAAAATTCCAAAAAATTCCCTTGGTTAATTGAACCCTCTGATTCATCATTACCACGGAACGTCAATCCTTGTCGCAAGAGAAATCTAATATAATCAATTGTCGCCATCAAATGAATTTGATAAATTCTTCTAACTTGCTCAGATTATTTTCCAATAGCAACATTTATATGTTGCTTCGATTTCATAAGTGCTTCACATGCTTTCCAAGCTTGAATATGAACACTATCATGACTCAACATGAGTTTGTAGTCTCTCCTTCTTTTTCCAATTTGAAAAGCCATGAGTAACAAAAGCATCACCACCCTCAGTCGATTTTATTAGGAAACAACAAAGACAAAAAACAGCATCTTTGGATATAATATACTCCAATCAATTGCCATAGTCATCAAACCAATTAGGATTGAATCTCCGCAAAGAAGATCCACACGCAGTTTGTGGAAAATCATGATTTCTTGGTTGAGAAGGACTTTTTGCAAATATGCACATCTAACTTCATCTCCATTATTCGGATTATATCTAGAAATTTTTTACCGTTGTCCAAGATTTGCTATAAGACTTTCTACCTTGAATTCTATAAATCTCTTTTTACTAAAAGAGGTTGATGAATTGTTTTCGGATCCAACGTCCAATGGTGATGTTCTTTTGAAATATTTCACCATTACTAAAAAAAAAAATTTATAAACCTAAATTAATAATTGATAAATATAAAATTGCTATAGACATAAAATTTAAAATTTTACAAAATCTAAAATTACAATATGAATACAAAATATTTGACAAACCAATCATGATAAAAAATAGTAATAAAATTTGCTTATACAATAACTATAAATTAAACAATAATATACTTAAAAGCTACAAAAAGAATAAAAGTAAACCTTTAATTAAATCCAAAGAAATTGAAGAACATGTGTGTTTGAATCCTGTTAAGGTCGGATCCTTAACGATTGTCCAAAGGACTTCGAATGGGGGGCCAAGATATGAGGTTTGGGACAAGAAGATGTGCCTTCGGTGACAAACCCTACGGCATGGCCGAGAGTTATTACCGAGAAGGGGTTGATGTAGAGGTGAGTATCTCTAGAAGCCCAGAATAGGATTATGGGATTCTAGATCTAACAGAATGGGTTAGGTTAAGAGAGTGCGTACCTTGAGGGAGTGATACCCCTGTTTATATAGTTGCGGGTAGTTGAGATCTTTTTGGGATCTTGTTAAGATTGTATCATATCTTTCCTGTTTTAGGTGATTCTTCTTTATTTGTGGCCACTTATTTGTGGCCTTATTCTTCGATAATTTGGGCCTTGGAGGCTGGCCCATAACATTGCCCCCACTCGGGAGCTTAAGGCCTTTTGGGCCAAGCTTGCGAGTTACGACCCGTTTTCCGAGCTTTTTCCGGGTGGTTCCGTCGACTTCTGGTGACTTGATGCATGTAAAGCGACTTCCGCCTTTTAAGTTCCGGCTGCTATGTGTTTCTTTGTGGTCCAAGCATTGAGAGGGGACGTTTCGTTTTTCTTAGCTGACGTGGCAGAGGGCAGTAATGATTTTCCTCGTGGGGTGTGGTTTTCGAGACTTTTGTAACCGTCCCATCATTCCTTTGTGCCCTCAGTTCCCCGAGGCGTGTTTAAGAAGGCTTGGGGGACTCAAGGGATTCTTTTTGCTTTCTCTCACTTCTGCTACTCCTTTCTTTCGTCTGCGTTTCTTCCTTGAAGGTTTCTCTCTCTCGTTGGTGTTCTTCATCTTCTATTGAACGCATTTCGTTTTCGGCCTTCTTCAGTTACAGGTATTCCCTTCTTCCTCAGCTTTTTTGCTTGCATTTCATGTACTGTGGTTCTGGTGGGTTTTTTTTTTTTGGTATTTTTCTTCTTTCTCTTTCTCTGTCTTGTTCGTCCCTCGTCGTCCTAGTCGTTTCTTCTTCTTCGCCTCCTTTCCTTTCTTGTTTTCTTGATTATTGGCCTTGCTCGCACTTGCAGGCTTATTTGTCTTTCGAAATGGCAAAGAAGAAATCATGCCAAAATGTCCGTAACCCTCGTGTGCTTTTTTCGGTTGAGAGGGAGTTGTATGGTTGGGTCGATGCAGAGGTTTTTACACAGTCCTCTGTGTTGGCCTCCGAACATCTTACCGAACTCCGACCGGTTGTATGGTTGGGTCGGAGAGGGATTATGTATTAGAGGCGGCTGGGCCTTCCGACCGGTTGCCATTCCGGGCACTTGAGGATAGGGCCCACTTTTTGTGGGTCTATGTCGAGTTGTTTACGCGCCTGTGCGTTCGTCTTCCTTTTACGGACTTCCAGAGGGAGGTCCTGACGCGGTGCCAAGTGGTGGCTAGCCAACTTCATCTTAATGGTTGGGGTTTTCTCCGCACTTTTGAACGCGTCTGTCTTCACTTTGGGTTCCGTCCGTTCTGGCGCATCTTCTTAGACACTTATCAGCTTCATGCTCCCCCTCCCGGGAACAGCTTCCTGTCTTTCCGGGCTTACCAGGAGAGGCGTCTCTTTGATGCCTTCGAGGAGTCTATCCAAGAATTTAAGTGGCATTATTTCAAAGTATTGCCGCTTCCTGGTACTCGCCCCTTCTAGGTTGACGACGAGGGGAAGCCGTATCCTTGGGTGTACTGGAATTCGGGGGCGAGGGAGTATCGCATAACGGCCTTGGATCCCTTGGAGACCTTGGCCTTTGATTTCCTGCAATCCTTTCCGGTCGGTTTGGGGAAGAAGTCCAACTTCCGGTGTCGCTGGATTTTGGATCATAGTGATGCTGAGGTTGGGGCATTTCTTGGTATGCCCCCTTTTATATTTTGATTCTGTTGGCTAAATTGGCTCATATATTTGTATTTTTTGTTAAAGTTTTCCCTTGATTATTTGGTCTTGTAGACAGTCTGCTTACTGATATGGAGAAACAGAGTCGCTTCGACCGTTTGAAACAGAAGATGGAGGAGGTGGCCAGGGTGGGTCCACGCTCGGTTCTTCCCCATGTTCGGACTCCTCCGACTACTTTGGGTGCCTCTGCTTCTGGTCAGGCCGCTCCTGCTCCTGCCCCTGTTGCTCCTACTGCTCTGTCCCCTCCTCCGGCTGCTACAAAGAAAAGGGGGTCCTTTAAGGATCCTGGTGGCAAACCTTTCCCTGTCCAGGGGGAGGAGGGTGCTAAGGAGGATCCTTCCGCCGACTTGAAGAGGAAAGGGCGGAAGAGGAAAGCGCCGGATGCTTCTGCCGAGGAGGCGGCTTTGGGGGCGGACTCGTCGTGGGTGCATAAGGTCAGCCCTATCAATCGTGCTTTCCCGAATGACTACAACTTCCGGGAGGCATTGGATGCTGGCCTTACCAATGGCCCTTCTCGAGAGACTCTTGGCCCCTTGGTACCGGAGCAGCTTATCGGGACGGCCCAACACCTTGCCTGCCAACTCACGGCTTGCCTTCAGGTATGGGTGTTCTTGTGTAGCTTTTTGTTTTTCTCTGTGTTTCTTGCTTTAATTGTTATTTTAGCTTCTCTTTTGTTGTTTCGTTGTTTAGGTTGGTATAGAGAAAGCTTTTGCTTCCAAGGTACAGATGGAAAAAGAGCTGGCCTCCCTGAAGGATCAAGTTGACGTGCTTACGGTGGAAAGGGATTCGGCCTTGGCTGCCCCTCTTCTTAATGCAAAGATTAAGTCTTTGACTCAGGAGTTGGCGGTTTCTGAGGGCGAGCGTCTTTCCGCCCTTGGTCATATGACAGAGGTGGAGGAGAGGGCCAAGGTGCAGGCTGCAGTGTAAACCATGTTACAATATGTATGCAAGGTTTTTATGATTAGGTTTTGATGAATGAAAACCATTATGGAATTGATGACAACCATCGAAAGATTTGAGGATCCACTTGAAAGCAAAACAACAACTACGACAAGAACACAAAGTCCGCAAGGTTGAAGACGTTTTAGAGTCTTAGGACTTAGGTAAACTCTTGTCAAGAACCAAATTAAATTATCTCTCTCACACACACACAAGAAAATGTTTTTAAAGAAAAGGTTTTACGGAAACTATTGCCGTAAATGTTTTATAACCAAGTTAGTTTAAAACTTAGTGCATGTTGTCAATCATGACCTTTGTGCACTAAAGTGATAATAACTTGAACTACAGAACTCCAAACGATACAGTTCTTGTTGCGTTAGAAAGCTAACGTCCGGAGCTTCAGATTGATATATATATGTCTTTTGTGAACAGTAAAAATATGTTTTTACGGGCAGTAAAAAGTAAAAATACGTTTTTACGGTCAGTAAATAGTAAATTACTATTCCCACGGCTAGTGAACAGTAAATTACTGTTCCCACGGCTAGTGAACAGTGAATTACTATTCATAACGGCTAAATTGCTTGGGATGCTTATAAATAGATGGTTTGAAGCCTCATTTCATACACTTGATCATTTGCAAAGCTTCTTGATATTATTCTTTCATTTTATATCTATTTCAAAGTGATTTTATGCACTAAATTGAGAGATACACACATATGGATCATAGCGCTTCAAATTTGTAATCATATACTCATCTTGTGAGTTTTCAAAATTCTATTGTGTTCCATTTGTAAGATAAGAGATTGGTTCTATTATTGGTGAGCGTTGATAAACACTAGTCGGTGAGATAAACACTTAAGAGAAATCTTGAGGTTGGGTAAACTTCGAGTGAAGTGGGTTATCGAGTTGTACCGTAAGGTGTTCGATTCAAGCTCTTGTTGTAAACGGTTTATCAAGCACCTTGAAGCTTGTTGATAGTGGAACTTCTCGATTGTGATTGAGAAAGAAAGTGGACGTAGGCGAGAAATTGAGCCGAACCACTCTAAATTTGGCGTATCGTATTTCTATCCTTACTTCTTATATTCTTGTCATTTATTATTATACAAGTGTTTTGGAAAGTACAAGATCCTCGTAAGTACTTAAGAATTGACTTAAGCCCTTGGAAAAATACTAGTACAAGCATTTGAGTCATTTAAATTTCAAGTAATTTAAGCTTCCGCGAAAATTTATCATTGTTGTTATCATACTCAATTCACCCCCCTCTTGAGTATACGTGCTACGTGACTTACATGCAGAGCTTGAGTCCTGCTAGTCTGCATTGTTAAAAGAGAAGAAGGAGGCTGAGGGCCTTGCCAAATCCCTGAGGGAGAAGCAGACTGCTTTGGATGGGGCTGAGGCCGCCACTGCTCATTGGCGGGATGAGTGGAAGTCTCTGGCGGAGGAGACTGGGGACATGGTCCAAGAGACTTTTGAAATCTTAATGGACCAGGTTCGCCATTTGAATCCTGCCATTGACTATTCGATGATTTCCTTGGATACTCGCTGGGATCCAAAGGCCAAAAGGATATATAATCCGAAAGCCGAGGCCCAAGAGCAGGCGGAGCCAGTGGCGGAGGAGCGGCCAGATCCTGCAGCCGGGGTCCCAATTGGGGAGGATGTCCGGGAGGCTGTTCCGGAGGTTCCGGTGAAGGAAGGCGGGGAATGCCCCGTTTCGAATATGTAAAAAATCTTCTGCTTGTGAACAATTTCTTTTAATTGTTTTTTGTGAACAATTTCTTTTTTTGTTGATGCTTGCATTTGCTTTTTTGATAATCTTTTATCTTTGCAAAGCCTCTCTTAATTTGCATCTCATCTCCCGGGTGATCAATCCGGGGTGGAGTGGCGGAGTTTGGTTCTTTCTGCTTTTAATTTTGCCCTTTGGGTTATTTTTATGCCGCTTTTAAGATAAGGGCTCCCGGGCTCTTTTGGCATTTTTGTTTCTTTTGTAAAAAAGAAAATGCCTTTGCTTTTTGTTGTGCGCTTTTTGTGCTTTGGGTGGCGACGTAAGGCTTAAGAAAGACTTGAAAAATAAATCTCTAAGGAATGAGTAAAAAATGCTTCTTTTTTATTAATCTTTGACAGCCAGTGTGGCCGGAACGCTTACATGCCTCATTAAAACCTTTCCACCCAAAAAACCCTTGTTTTTGGGAAAAAATAATAGATGGAAGGAAAAAGAGTACATGCTGCTACGTTCGTTTTACATGTGGTACTTTCTGAGGTTAGATATGTGCCAAGTCCTCGGAACTTGGCCTCCTTCTATCGTGCTGAGCTTGTAGGCGCCTTTTCCGAGTGCTTGAACTACCCGGTAGGGGCCTTCCCAGTTTGCTCCTAGTTTTCTTTGAGCTGCGTTCTTTCCTCCTATGTCCGCCCGCCGTAGTACCAGGTCCCCTTCTTCTAGGTCCCGTTTCTTGATCTTTTTGTTGTATTTGGCGGCTAAGAGTGCTTTTACCGCTTGCTGCTTTATTCTTGTTGCCTCTCTAATTTCGGAGACTATGTCGACTTCCGTTTCTCTTCCACCTTGGTTTTCTCCCGGGTCATAATTTGATACCCGGATGGTTTGCTCTGCTATTTCCAGGGAGATCATGGCTTCTGTCCCGTAGGTTAGCCGGAAAGGTGTTATCCCTGTTGCCGACTGTTCTGTGGTCCTGTAGGCCCAGAGCATGCTTCCGAGTTCTTCCGCCCAACATCCTTTCTTCTCGTCAAGCCTCTTTTTTAATCCGTTTAGGATTATTTTGTTCATGGCTTCGACTTGTCCGTTTGCTTCCGGGTGTTCCACGGACGAGAATTGTTGGTGGATCCGGAATCCTTCTAGGAATTCCTTGAAAGTTTTGTCCATGAATTGTGTCCCATTGTCAGATGTGATGACTCTTGGGATTCCAAATCTGGTGATGATGTTGTTCCAAATGAACTTTTTGCACTGTGTTGCTGTGATTGACGCTAGTGCTTCAGCCTCCACCCACTTTGTGAAGTAGTCGATTGCCACGATTAGGTACTTCACTTGTCCTGGGCCTTTGGGGAAGGACCCTAGGAGGTCGATTCCCCATTTATCGAATGGCCAGGGAGCCGTGATGGTTGATAGCTCTATTGCTGGCATTTTCTGCAGCTTCAAGTGTTCTTGGCATCTTTGGCACTTTTCGACGTGCGATCTGGCGTCTGCTTGCATGGTGGGCCAGTATATGCCGGCTAGAAGAATTCTCCTTATGAGGGCTTTTCCTCCCTGGTGGTGCCCGCAGGCACCTTCATGTGCTTCCGAGATGATTATTTGAATTCTCTTTTCTTCTGCGCACTTTAAGAGTGGGGTTGTTGCTCCTCTTTTGTATAGTTCACCAGCTACTATTGTGTAGTTCGCCGCTTCTCTTCTGAGTTTGTTGGTCTCACCTTTGTCTTCCGGGAGGATTTCGTTTATCAGGAATTTCATGATGGGGTGTTTCCAGCTTTGACTCTCCGAGACTGATAATACCGATTGGGCTTTCTATGGACGGTTTTTCTTTGGTTTCCTGGATGAGGGTGCGGTTTCCTCCGCCTGGCTTAGTACTTGCCAGTTTTGATAGGGTGTCCGCCCGGTCATTCTCTTTCCGGGGAATGTGCTTCATCTGTACTTTTTGGAAAGAGCTTAGCAGCTCTTTTGCTTTTTTCCAAGTACTTTGCCATTTGGGGGTCCTTGGCCTGGTAGCTTCCGTTGACTTGGGAGGTGACTATTTGGGAGTCGGATCTGATTTCTAGTTCGGAGATCCCCACCTCTTTTGCTAGTTTTAGCCCCGCTATGAGTGCCTCATATTCTGGTTGTTGCTCGCTTGGAATTGGAATTTTATGGCCATTTCTATGGCATTTTCTTCAGGTCCTTCCAGCAATACGCCGCCCCCGCTTCCTTTTGTGTTCGATGAACCATCCACATGCAGGATCCATGAGATATGGTTGTCCACTTAGTGTTTGGGGGTGAACTCTGCCACAAAGTCGGCCAGCGCTTGTCCTTTGATGGACGTTCTTCCCTCAAAAGTTATGTGGTATTCTGATAGCTCGATGGACCAGGCTAGCATTCTTCCCGCCAGGTTGGGCTTTTGGAGAATCTGTTTCAGCGGCTGATCTGTTTTTACCACGATCGGGTGGGCCTGGAAGTATTGTCGAAGCCTCCTGGCTGCCGTGGTTAGGGCAAATGCTAGTTTCTCCAGTTTTTGGTATTTCAGCTCTGCTCGTTGGAGGGTTTTGCTGACAAAGTAGACGGGCTCTTGAGTTTTCCCTCTTTTCTGGACTAGTGCTCCAGCGACTGCATCGTCAGTGGCGGCTAGGTAGATTATTAAGGGTTTTCCCTCTTCCAGCTTCACTAGGATGGGCGGTGTTGCTAGGTAGTCTTTGAAGCTTTGAAAAGCTTTTTCACAATCTTCCATCCAGTTGAACTCTGCTCCTTTCTTCATGAGTTTGAATAGTGGCGCTGCCTTTATTGCTGATGCTGAAAGAAATCTGGATAATGCTGCCAATCTTCCGGTTAAGCTCTGCACTTCTTTTAGGGATTCTGGCTGCATCATAGATAAGATGGCTTGGCATTTTTCGGGGTTTGCCTCAATTCCTCGTCTTGTTAACATGAAGCCGAGGAATTTTCCGGCTTCCACTGTGAATGCACATTTGGCAGGGTTGAGTCGCATCTGGTGTTCCCGAAGTTTTCCAAAGACTTTTTCCAGGTTTGGAATGAGGTCTTCTTTGGCTCTTGTCTTGATTAGCATGTCGTCCACATAAACTTCTAATATTCCACCTAAGAGTTCTTTGAACACCTTGTCCATGAGTCTTTGGTAAGTTGAACCTGCGTTCTTTAGTCCGAACGACATTACTTTGTAGTAGAAGTTACCAATGGGGGTGATAAAGGCTGTTTTCTTGGCGTCTCCGAGATACATTGGGATTTGATTGTATCCGGAGTAAGCGTCCATGAAGGACAGGAATTTGTAGCCCGAGGCTCTGTCCACGAGGCCATCGATGCTCGGAAGAGGGTAGGGATCTTTCGGGCATGCTTTGTTTAGGCTGGTGTAGTCCACACACATCCTCCACTTTCCGTTGCTCTTGGGGACCATGACCACGTTGCTGAGCCAAGTGGGGTACTTGACTTCCCCTATGAACCCTGCCTCGAGCAAGTTTTGTACCTGCTTCTTGACTTCTTCTGTCTTCTATGGACTCATTCGTCGGAGCCTTTGTGCCACTGATTTACTTCCAGGCAGTATAGATAGCTTGTGGTTGGAGAAGTTGGGGTCTATGCCCGGCATATCTGCTGCTGTCCATGCA
>JASCZI010242472.1:1956-14400 GCA_036250425.1 Stylosanthes scabra | reverse complement strand
CCTAGTTTTCTAGGACTTCACCAAACTCTCTCTCTCTCTCATATTACAGAAACATTGAAAGCTTGACATCAAGGAAGCATTGGTTTCTGAAACATGGACCACATAAGAAAGCAGGGTAACTCATGAAGGACAAACAAAAAGTATTTAAGAATTTAAATGTAGCATGAAATGCGGAATAAGCAATGATGGGTCAGTTAAAGACAGTAATGATGAGTAAAGATTACTCAAACAGGGACAATTTCCAAAAGGTAACAATTTACATTGGTATCTCATAATGATCATATGATAGCGGGTGAAAAATTGTAAGAACTTCATGTGCAACCGTTACATGTTTTGCTTTTCATTTAGAAATTCAAAACCATGTCATGGAAAGAAGAGCCTAGCTTTTTCTTGGGTAATGATAAGTGTAGGTAGATTCAGTACCGATCTGCTCACCGAGGCTAGATATGTCGCTAGGCTCAACGGGTGCTTACAGTTCTTATAGATCGATGATCAAATATGAACTTTGGAAGAACATTGAGCATGGTCATATTACAGATGAGTTGATGTAAAGTTACCATGTTCTGCAACAGCATTGTCTATGAACTCAATGAGATCTTCTGGTGTGTAGAACTGAGATGAAGTGTATGCTTTCAAAACAGTGAGATCTGCTATTTCGATAAGTGAAGCTCTCTCAAAATGGAAGGACAAATGAGACTGTTCATGTATCATTAGATATGTTCTTCCTATATCCATGCACAATTTGCGAAACCTAGGATCTTCAAGTGTTTTCATAATGTCCACAGCGCGATCCCGATTTCCGTTTAGAGCATGCTTGTCTTTCATCTCCGATGCAACCTTCCTTATGGATCCGAGATTCATCAATAAATGCTGAGATATTGTTGATGAGATTTGAGTGATATTTCCATGTGTTCCATTTATATAACAAAGTAAGACCATGTTGGCCAAGGTGAAGCATGATATGAAAGTAAAGAAGTCATAAAAGTTCATCCCTGTTTCAAATTTGGGGTCAATTTGACTAGAATAACCAGCATAAGATCCTAAACTATGTTAAGATAATGTAGTTTTTATTAAACTTTTTAAGTTATGCATAAATCAAAGACTGAAAATAAACAAACTTGTGAAAATAATAACATCACCACAAATATTAATCATAAAATGTGTCCCTTTATCCATAATTAATTATCAGAAATTTCTTTCCTAATGAAATAAATCCATCTTGGAATGATGACTGATTATGCCATTAATACCTGTGTTAGCAGCCAGATTGCGCTGGCAGAGACCTTCGAAATCCTCACATACATCCTTGATGTCTTCTATGTATTCCTTGGCCTCATTGTAGTCCTTTAAAAGTAAATTCCACTGTAATAGCACAGAAAATCATGATGCAAATTTAGTCAATTTTATATTTCTCTTTAAATTTGATTCCCACATGTAAGTTGATCACAGTGCTCAACTGACCACCCATGAAAGGTTATACGCATTGAACCAGTTGTGGTTTATAGATATTGTATCCTCCTGAAATATTAAGAAATACCATCAAATGATCACATCATATGAAGTATCCTGGACAGGTTCATCTGATGATGCGCGTATAGAATAAAAATCTAAGGGCATACTCTGTTTCTGCTTTCATGTTCAGTGATTTTGGTATTAGGTTTTGTTAAGAAAACAGGCGAAAACATGTATAGGTGTATAACATCAATGAACATAAGTAGCTAAGGCATACCAAATTATGAACTTGATGGTACCATCCACTGGGAACAAATATAATTTCACCGGCTTCTTGGATGCATTCTAACCAGATAGCCTGCATACATCGGCAAATATGCTGAAGCTTAAGGCAAAACTTTTTCAGGATGAATAGGATTTACGACAAGATGGAGAGCTAAAAATTTACCTTTTTGAAACCAGGAAATTTTGAGTCAGATACTTCATCAAAGATATTATATACACAATTTTTCATATTCCTAAATAAAAGTTGAAAGCAACTTAGCTCTGACAACTATGTACAACACAATTCATAAAGTATCTTGAAACAACAAGCAAGCATTGTTCCTTTGGGATTTAGTTTGTATTTGGCAAAAGAAATGCATTCATACCTGTCAAATACAAGATGATGCTGGGAAGGATCTAAGAAAAGCCATCTCTTTTTTCCACAAACATTTGCCGACCAACTATATGACCGGAAAACATCGGCATGAAGAGGAGTCCAAGATCCTGCGAGAAGAAAAAAGAAGTTAGAGGTTAATAGCAGCTTGTTCATCATCCACTCACTCAGTAAGGGAAGTACATAATCATCTGACATTAGTTGCCACTAGAAGAATCTATTTCAGGCAATCAAACCTTTAACTCCCATGTATACAAAACGATAGTCAGAGCAACATATTTCGTTATTCCCTTGGTATGTGTCAGAATCAGTATGCATTCTGAAGTTGTCGAGATACATGTTAAGCCAATCATCACAAAAGTACATCGGAGTCTTATAAGCTACATATTCTGGATACTCCTGCCAGAGAGAGACATGAAGAAACCAGTGAAGAAAAGGTGTCATCTTCAAAAGCAAGAATATATAACACAACGCTCCGAGCCTCTGAATCTAATGTAACAAGAGGATTCTCCATGTTAAGACAAATGGCATTTGTTTACTTTTGTTTGTTCTTGCTAATGCTGTGTGTTTATTATATAAAGAAGCTACTGGGTCGCAGAACACGGATTCACAACTTTATTACATAGGAAGGTTGCTCTAGAAACAAATCAAGGAAAGCAACGTTGACAATCCTATTAATCTGCACAAGAGCCTTAATGAGAAGAGACAAAGTGAATGAGAATGATAAACACTAATTTTTTGTAATCCAAAATGCACAATCAACCCTGCTGAAAGGCTTACTTAGTTCACTTAATCAGAATCTCATATTGATAATATGAATGATGCCACGATTGAGAATGAGACAACATAAAATACTAACTTTTCTGGTGAGTTCAGTATCACTTAAAAATAGGGTGAGATAAAAGGACCCAATCATGGATTTCCAATTCAATTTATTACACAAAGTTTATCTCTAAACTTCTGAGGAGGCACCAAAAGCGACACGATGACACTTAAATGATGATACCTTTACAAAATGCCAATCCTTCAAATACGGTACGGAGTGACTATTACTTGAAGAATTTCCATTGCTAGATTGGACTGCAGAACCTTCAACATCTTGAAAGCAACGCCCTATAAAATCCGAGACCAGCATCTCCTCCCTTTTCTGATCAGTGAACTCTCTTGTGTCACAATCTGCAACCTTCCCTTTGACAAGCACAAACAAATTGACTCATTATTGCTATTCACCATTGTTTTTCTTTTTCACTTTAAGGAATCCAATTCAGAACCATTTTGATTACAATCATTAATCAACCATATCTAAGAAACCAAATTTCAAAACAAAACAAAACACAAGATTATAGCCATTCACCATTTTTACTTTTAGGAATCAAATTCATTACAATCATCCTTAGTCTTTACTATACCACATCCAAAAAATCTAAATTCCCACAAACACATAAAAAGAGAGCACAACCTTACACAGTCCAAAGTACCAGCACAAACTCATCTTCTTACCCAATTACAATCAACTAATCAATAAATCAAGGTAATCAAATTCAAAAGTTCACCTAATCTTAGCTTAAGGGTTTTCATAACCTTGCATTGAATAAGAAGAAGCAATGCAAAAATGTACCTGAACTTTGGAATCCCCAAAATTTGAGGAGAAAAATTGAAAATTAGGGTGGCCAAGAGGGGTGACCCAATCAAGTGAAGCTCCCCAATTGTGATGTTCAAAGAATCCAGCGAGCAACAAAGGTTGGTTTTTGTGCATGAATCTCTCCACAAATTCAGTGTAACTCAAGTCCTTCCAATTCACCTTCTCAATTTCACCCTTTATTATGTTCATCATCTTCTTCTTCTGCTTCTTCACTATCAAGCAATTGAATTCACACAATCAAATATCAATTTCACAACCTGCTTCTTCAACCATGCAAGCAAGTTCTTTCAGCTGCTATGGTATACAAAAATATTTGTTTTTATTGTTAGGTCAATTTTCAGAGAAGAAGATTTTTTTTTTTTTTTGGAGTCCAGTTTCAGAAAATTCAAAATTGGGAAACCAAAAAAAGAAGAAGACAAAAGCAGGACCCAAAAAAAAAAAAAAAGAAAGAACAATAGTAAAAAAAAAGATTTACTTTAAATTGATACAAAACTATGAATAGTTGAAAAAATTTCAGATCATTTCATAGCAATATTATTTTTAACACTTTATTATCTAATTTTAATTTTTTCTAGAGTAATTTTATTAATAATTGTAAGATTTTATGGGAAACTATATTATATTTTATGTGAAGTTAATTTTAGTAGAGGAAAAAAATATAAGTTAATTTAGAAAGAAAATTTCTAATTCCTTAATATCAAAAGATATTCAATCATTTTTCTTTGTTAAAGATTTCTGATTTTTGAAAAGAAAGAGAAATTAGTATATTTAAGATATATTAAAATTCGATAAATATAATTAGTCTAAGCAATCTATGCGCTCCTCCTCCTCTTTTTATGTTAGATTGAAATTAACTTGGTTAGTAAAAAAAAAAAAATATTAAGAAGCAAATACATTATGAATAATAAGAGTCAACACATAATTATAAATGATAATTCATATAGATTTTGGATGATAATTTAATCTTAAATATATGAGTTATGGATGATAACTCATATAAATTTTGAATGATAACTTAATTATTGGCTCCTTAAATAGCTTTCTAACATTGATTCCATATCATAAAAATATTTGTATAGCTAATATTTGGTTATTCTTCAAATTATTCTATGTCATTTTGTGTTTTTTAAAGAATAGTGGCAAATTATCCCTGTTTTACTTTTAAAACCTTAGTATAAGGCTATAAGGTGGGTGTATCCATATATCTATAGAAATGTTTTGGACCTTTTTTGGCAACTCTACTTTGTGTCATTTTCAGTCAAACTGTAATGTGTTGTGTGCTGTTTACTACCAAAGTGTTACACGAAGCATAAGCATTAAGCAATAAGCAATAGCCTCTGAAACTTGTCTTTCTACGTGTGCATGCTCTCAATTCTTCTAAATGGGACACTTGTTCTCAGCAAAATTCTCTCTACATATACTTAAATTAATTTTATATTTTATATCTTATCTGAAATTTGACTTGACAAAGTATCTATCTATATCTCATAAGAAGATGAAAAGATTATCTGAAATTAACACATAGCAGAAAATTTTCCAATAATAATCTCCTCAAAAGGTCATGGCTGATCCAACATCACCTGCTCCTCAAAAGGCTCAATCCTCTTCTTCTGATATGTGAGTTTATATATTGATAATTCAATGTGATAAAAACTAACTAGGTCTAGTTATGTGTTTTTGTTTACTAGCTTTATTGATGAAATAGAAAATGGCTTGTGAATTCTGATAGCAATGATTCTTTGATCTAGCTGTGAAACATTGTGGTGTTGATAATAGAAAATAAAATTGATAGCATATATAGTGTTACTGTGATGATTTGAAGTGAGGAACTTGTAGTTGTAATCTCTGTAGTTGTTTGGTGTAGGAAAACTGAAAAAAAGGATTACTCAACTGCGATTTTAGAGCGAAAGAAGTCTCCGAACCGGCTTGTTGTGGATGAATCAATCAATGATGATAATTCAGTTGTCAATTTGCACCCTGACACCATGGAAAAGCTCAATCTTTTCCGGGGGGACACTGTTCTGGTTAAGGTATTTAGGAACCCTAGAAATTTTATGTTATGCTGATGGAAGGAAGTGAAATCCTAATTGCTAACAATGTGCTTTGTTTTGATGGCATATAATTTAGGGGAAGAAGAGGAAGGACACTGTTTGCATTGTTCTTGCTGATGATCAGTGCGAAGAGCCGAGAATTCGGATGAACAAAGTTGTAAGGTCTAATCTTAGGGTTAGGCTTGGAGATGTTGTCTCTGTTCATCAATGTCCTGATGTGAAGTATGGGAAGCGAGTTCACATCCTTCCCATCGATGATACTATCGAGGGTGTCACGGGTAACTTGTTCGATGCATATCTAAAGCGTAAGTTCAATGCTCGAGACCATCGATTTCATGAAATTTTGGGGGAAACTTAAGAAACATGTGTAATTAGGGTTAGATTTGTGTGCTTATACTGAATTCTGAATGGATTGAATTATATTGTTCTTCTGTAATTTGTAGCATATTTTATGGAGTCGTATCGGCCTGTGAGGAAAGGGGACTTGTTTCTTGTTAGGGGCGGAATGCGAAGTGTAGAGTTCAAGGTGATAGAAACTGATCCTGGTGAATATTGTATTGTGGCACCGGATACCGAAATCTTCTGCGAGGGAGAACCGGTTAAACGTGAGGATGAAGAGAGACTAAATGAAGTTGGCTATGATGATGTTGGGGGTGTTAGGAAGCAAATGGCTCAGATTCGTGAGCTTGTAGAACTTCCTCTTAGGCATCCGCAACTCTTCAAATCGATCGGCGTTAAGCCCCCGAAAGGAATCTTGCTTTATGGACCACCGGGTTCCGGGAAGACTCTAATTGCAAGAGCAGTCGCTAATGAGACAGGTGCGTTCTTCTTTTTGATCAATGGACCGGAAATCATGTCGAAGCTAGCTGGTGAAAGTGAAAGCAATCTAAGGAAGGCGTTTGAAGAAGCCGAAAAGAACTCCCCTTCTATCATCTTCATCGACGAATTGGATTCAATTGCTCCTAAAAGAGAAAAGACACATGGTGAGGTAGAGAGGCGTATTGTTTCGCAACTTTTGACTCTAATGGATGGCCTCAAGACCCGTTCGCATGTTATCGTGATCGGGGCGACTAATAGGCCCAACAGTGTTGATCCTGCTCTGAGAAGGTTTGGAAGGTTTGATCGCGAAATTGATATCGGTGTACCCGATGAAGTTGGAAGGTTGGAGGTTCTTAGAATTCATACTAAGAACATGAAACTTTCTGATAATGTGAGATTCTATCCAAATACTTACTTGCACCAGGAACATCCAGAATCAATAATTCTTTATTTTTTTATATGAATTCCAAACATTACAACTAAAAATTATTTTTCAGGTTGATCTTGAAAGAGTTGCAAGGGACACTCATGGTTATGTAGGAGCAGACCTTGCTGCTCTTTGCACAGAGGCCGCGCTGCAGTGTATAAGAGAGAAGATGGATGTGATTGACTTGGAAGATGAAACAATAGATGCTGAGATTTTGAATTCCATGGCAGTCACCAATGAGCACTTCCAAACTGCTTTGACTTCCTCGAACCCGTCTGCATTGCGTGAAACAGTGAGTTCCCCCCGCTGAATTCTTAACCGAAATGATTCTAACTTCTAACCATCATTAATCTTTTTTGGTTGCAAATATATACTTAGTTCTGTGATTATTTCAGTTACAAACTTGAATGAAAATGTTCTGTTATTGTTGTTGGGTGATAGGTTGTGGAGGTTCCAAATGTTTCCTGGGATGACATTGGAGGTCTAGAGAATGTTAAGAGGGAGCTTCAAGAGGTGCAAAAACTTTGAAACTTGATTTCATATTCTGAATCTTAAATTTGTTGTATATTAGGTATGTTTTTCAACAGTTTATTGATACAAGAGATTTATTTTACTGCTTGTAGACGGTTCAATATCCGGTGGAACATCCCGAAAAGTTTGAGAAATTCGGCATGTCGCCTTCCAAAGGTGTTCTATTTTATGGCCCTCCGGGTTGCGGCAAAACCCTGCTTGCAAAAGCAATTGCAAATGAATGCCAGGCCAACTTCATAAGTGTCAAGGGACCCGAGTTGCTTACTATGTGGTTCGGCGAAAGTGAGGCAAATGTTCGCGAGATATTCGATAAGGCCCGGCAGTCCGCACCGTGTGTGCTTTTCTTCGATGAACTCGACTCTATTGCAACCCAGGTTCTAAATAGCCTATACTCTTAAACTAAAGACAGATTTCCACTAATTATTTTTCTAAAGCTTTGGCATTTTCGATATGCAGCGAGGAAGTTCGACAGGGGATGCCGGGGGTGCTGCCGATAGAGTGTTGAACCAACTACTAACAGAGATGGATGGAATGTCTGCTAAGAAAACGGTTTTCATCATTGGAGCAACAAACAGACCGGACATTATAGACCCTGCATTGCTTCGGCCGGGACGTCTCGACCAATTGATATACATTCCTTTACCGGATGAGAGTTCGCGTCTTCAGATCTTTAAGGCATGCCTGAGGAAGTCACCAATCTCGAAGGATGTCGATCTTTCGGCTCTTGCCCGTTACACTCATGGATTTAGTGGTGCAGACATTACTGAGATTTGTCAAAGAGCTTGCAAGTATGCCATTAGAGAAGATATTGAGAAGGTATGTTGAAATTTAAATGCATGTTTCTAAATACTAAGTTCTTAGCTCTTGAAATCTTAGATATGCGACGAAGTTTCTTGCGACGGAAGCTATAGAAGCTACAAAGATTGATTTATTTGATTGGTTGATGAAATCAACAGGGCATTGAGATGGAGAGAAGAAAAAGAGAGAACCCGGAAGCCATGGAAGAAGATACTGAAGACACTGATGCAGTGGCTGAGATAAAACCATCACACTTTGAGGAGTCCATGAAGTTTGCCCGAAGGAGTGTCAGCGACGCCGACATCAGAAAATACCAACTGTTTGCTCAGACATTGCAACAATCTCGCGGGTTCGGATCGGAGTTCCGGTTCGCGGATAGGACTACTGATAACACTGCTGCTGGTGCTGATGCCTCTGACCCTTTCTCATCTGTTACAGCTGAAGGAGATGATGATCTATATAGTTGAATGCTATATGTATCAATTTTTCTGTTTAATGTTGAAGGAGATGGAGCTAAGATCAAATATATATTTATATATATATATATATATATATATATATATATATATATAGATGTATGTATGTATGTATATATACACAAGAATAATAGTACATTATTACATATGTGCAAGAATGATAATAATTAATAATGTTAAAGGAATAAGTTGTAAAGAATTCAGAGATAATTGTGTAAGAAGGCATGGGTTTGGTTCCATAGTTTATGAGCTTGAAATTCATCATTAGCAAGTGTTGAGCACTTGATCTCATTGCAATCTGCAAAGTATTTTCCACTTATACCTTGTGTTTTTGGGCTCAGAGCAACATAACAAGTAGTTGATGCACCCTGCCCATATATTAATAAAACCATTCAAAATAAGAAATTGTATTAGGAAATAATGCTCTATAAACTCTATATATGACATATATATGTGTGTTAATGATCCAAGATGTTTTGCTTATTAAACAGACAAACCTGTGATGTAGATTTAAGTAACTTTGATGCAATGAAAAATATTGAATCTGCATATGAAAGTTGAATATACTCTTAGTAATATATTACAATTAATTAATGAAAAAAGAACATTTATGCTGACTTTTGTGAAACAGTACAATTATGTCCTTTTGTTAGTTTAACTAGGCTAAAAGAAACGAAGATTGCTTATGTAGCTACTAAAAAAAATGTTTGTGGTTCTTATTTTCCATCAAAGTAATTTTGTAAGGAATTCTATTGAAAGTTTTCATTCTTTTTTAGCCAAGTCAAACTAACAGATAAGAGTTATTAAGTATTTCACAAAAGTCACGGGTGAATTTGTATAATTTTTAAAAAGTCAGGGGCATAAATATCATTTTTCCTTGATTAATTATATATTAATCTAACGAAACTTTGGACTCACCCGTTAATAAGCCTTGATGACCTCTGATAATTCCTGTCTTAACTATACCTGGATGCACTGCATTAATAGTTACTCTTGCATTCCTTGCCTGAAATTATATTACAATTTTCATTATTATTATTATTATTATTATTATTATTATTATTATTATTATTATTATATACATAATACATATACGAGATTAGGGCATTATATAATTTAATATATATATAATAAAGTTCTGAGCTATTTTTCATTCTAAGTAATAAATTAACCTTGAGTTGTCTAGCTATTTCCTTTGCATGTAGAATATTGGCCAATTTTGACTGAGCATATGCCCTTGTGCCATTATAGCTGCATTTGTAAAAAATAAAAAATATAAGTATATAAATATTATGAATAAGTATAAGAAACCAAATTTTAGTTATTAGTGAATATTATTTAAATTTTTTACGCTATAAAATTACTTTTTAACCCCTGAAAGGTTTAGGATTTAGAATTTATTATTATAAAAGGATAGTTGAAAAAGAGAAAATAACTGATATTGCATTGATGACCCAAAAAATGTTAGCTAGCTTCTTAGTTGAACTTCAAAGTTAAACTTAATTAAAATTGTATTTTATTTATTATAGTTTTTGGAGATCAAAAAAGTAATTTAATTAGTAATTTTGTACGTACTTTGTTCCTTTGATTATGTCATTGAAACGAAATGCATCACTATTCTTCACCCAGCTATGGATCACAGAAGAAAGGTTTATTATTCTTCCTTCAATGCCACTCTTCTCTGCTGTTTCTATCATTTTCTCTAATAGAATTTCGGTCAACAAAAAATGACCTGTAATAAATTAAAAAATAATTAATTTATATTAAAAAATATGAAAAATGCATATATATTTAATACATTATCTAAGACAATTAAGACTATGATGAAAAATATTATCAACCAAATAATGTGCTCACATAGATTTATTTTAGAAGAAGTGAATGGGTTAATTTTTAAAAAATAAAAATAAAAAAATAGGGTACCTATGTAATTTGTGGCAAATGTCATTTCAATCTTCTCTTGAGAGAATTCCAAATTTTGAGAGAATACTCCAGCATTATTTCTGCAAATAAAACAATTAATTAATTCATTATAATATCATCATATCATAATTTAATTAAGTTCATAATAACATATCAATAATATTGATAATATATATAACCATATATATAGAAAAAGAAATTATTAAAACTTACATGAGAATATTAAGAGGAAGATCCAAAGCTAAAAAGTGGGAGCAAAAAGTGTGTATAGAAGCAAAGGAGGTAAGATCAATCTCCAAAATAATAACATTAGCATTTGGAGTTTCGTTTTGAATATTGTGTTTGACTTGTTTAGCCTTCTTTATATCTCTTGCACCAATCACAACTCTCACTCCTCTCTTTGCTAACACCCTTGCTGTTTCACCTCCAATTCCTGAACTTGCCCCTTCAATAATCATTCAAATTTCAATATTATTTATTAGGTTTAATAATTATTCTGTTAATTAATTCTTATAATTTTGTCAAATTTTTTAATTAAGTTTTTACAATTTATCAGATGTTATTTTCATTCATTAAAATAAAAACATTAAATCTTAGATATATTTGATTTTAGAATATTCTATAATTCTTTTACATTAAGTAAGAAAAATAAATATTTTGATAGAATTTTTGTATTTTTAATGAAAATTAGTTTAAAATAACCTAATTTGAAAAAAAATTCTAATATCCATAGAAGGGGAGATTATTCAGTAGATAAGATAAGTGTGAAACCAATGAAATTAATTTAAGAAGATGAAGAACACAAAAGAGACAAAATCATATCTTGTTGCCACCAAAAAGAAACGACCACCTTAAGTGGTACCCCTCACGTGCCATAATACTAATACTATTATTATTTTCAATATCAACTTTATTACCAGAAATTTTAGAAAAGAAATCTAACTACCTAGGTGGTAATAAATTAACATCAATTATTTAATTTATTTAATTTAGCCAATATAATTCTTCAGTTAAAAACTTTCATATATACATATTAAAGACTCAATTCAACTAGCTTAGTACATAACTTCCATTGAGAAAGTAAAAAAAATAATGAACATACATATATAAGAGAATTTACTTATAAATAAATAGTGAATAAATTAAAAGTGGTAATTTTTTTCTTTTATATAGAAAAATGCATGAGTGTTAACCAATAACAATGTAATTAACTATTATATATACATCATCAAATAGAGTCTAATTAAAAAACCCCTAATATATATATAATCACTTTAATTACATGATCTAAAATAGTTAAGGTTCTGGAGAAAATTAAAAGACCCAGAAATTAAAACTATATATGTATTATATAAGAGTTAATTAATTACCTGTTATAAGAGCGGTTAGATTATTGGAAGGAAGAAAGGAAGAAGAAGAAGAATGTTGTTGAAGAGTGACTTGCTCAGCAGTTGAATTTGAGCCAAAACCACTTGGCCCTGCAATTCCAGCTAAGTATCTTAGTGTTCCCTTCATTGATCATTTATGATCTTTCTTTGCTTATTGCTTTAGAATATACCTTATCATTATTTCAACCCCAAATTAATTATATATATATATATATAGTAGTACCTAGCATTTCAATTGGTGGGACTACTCAATCAAACACACGTATACATATAGCTACA
>JASCZI010242470.1:8814-23267 GCA_036250425.1 Stylosanthes scabra | reverse complement strand
TCTGAAGAACTAGAGTCGACTCTGTAGAGTCTTGAACTTCATTTTCATAATTTTAAACACGTGAGAATCGACTCTGGTTCCCCAAGAATCGACTCTCGTTGCTTCAAAAATCAAATTTTGAAAGGAAGAATCGACTCTAGATCTCTCAGAGTCGATTCTCTACTTCATAATAAAAACCCTTCGCCTCTGTTGAAAATGGGAATCGACTCTGGACCTCTCAGATTCGATTCTCTGCATCATCTTTAAAACCATTTGCCCCTGTGAAATTGGGAATCGACTCTGGACTTCTCAGAGTTGATTCTCATCGCTTTTGAAATCAACTTTTGAAAGGTAGAATCGACTCTGATTCTCCCAGAATCGATTCTCTGCCATATGATGAAAATCTTTCGCCTCTGTCAAATTTGGGAATCGACTCTGGACCTCTCAGAGTCGATTCGAAACACTTGGAACCTTTTTAAAATGAAACTCAAGCTCAAGAGAGTCGACTCTGAAGTCCTGGAGTCGATTCTCTGAGGCTCAAAAAGGATGGATTGGCCTCTGTCCAGTTTAGGAATCGACTCTAGAGGCTTGAGAGTCGACTCTTGATGCATAAAAACTCGTTTCTAAAGCAAATAAAGACCCCTGGATTCGATTCTGTGCAGCTCAGAATCGATTCCAGCAGTGTTCTGCAGAATGCAGATTTTCGAAGCTTTTCTATAACATTTCAAACACTCAAATCTTTTTACTCACTTAGCCAAATCCAACCATTTTTGAAACCTTGGAAAGTTCATTTGATATACTTTAAATCCATTCCTCTTTCAAACCTTTTGGTGGAACCAATCTCATTTTAAACCTTGATGAAGTTCATTAAAAACCATTTTTCCTTAAAATTTAAAATTCAAACATTTTCCTTTCATAAACCCTTTTTCAATTCATTCACATGCTTCCAATTACTTCTAACTCATTTCATCATTAAGACCTATATTTTTAAAATCATTTCACATCAATTTCCATCTCATGTAAGCTTTTACAATCTTTTCCTTGAGAACATTTTCATCATAATTCATCATCATCAACATCATTAATATTATCATCATTCAATCATGATCATACATCAATCATTCATTCATTCATCATCATAAACCATTCATCATCATCAATATCATCATCAAATCATTCATCATTATTAATCATTATCCTTTCTAGTTCTTTTAATTCCTAGCTCATTCTTAAAGCTTTCCTAAGTTCAACTAACCTAGTTTATCATGCTAAGCAACCTTTTGCCTTAACGAATCCTAAACCGTACCTGGAATTCTGAGCTCAACACATAAATAGGTGGTTCCACCACTCCATTGAGTATCCAAGCACCATTTTTCAGCTCTCATCACTTCCCAAGCTCTACCAAGCTTGCTAGTGCATCATCTAACCTTTATCTATCATCAATTATCATCTACAATCACAATAACATACCCAATACCCAAATTCTATCAACCTAGGGTTCATATATAATTAATGAACATAGGGTTAAAAACATCTCACCGGTTATAGCTTCATGGTAGCTCAGAACAAGCTAGAGGACCACCTATATCACATGAAATTCCGAAAATCAAACAAGGTTAGGAACCCTTGATTTTCGCAGGTTTCAAGAGGAAAATTAGGCAAGAATTTTTTATATTCATACCTAATTGTTCGGATAGAAACGTAGAGGAAGTCGAGAGCTTCGCGTAGCCACAAACGGTGCGTCAATCGGAGTTCCGGTGTGGAAGTTACGGCCGCCGGAAGGTGGCACCACCACCACCACTCTCATCTCCTTTCTCTCTTTTCTTTCCTTCTGTTCTTTCTCTTCGAAGAAGAAGAGAAGAATGAAGAGTTTTGGGGCTTCAACCCCTTTTGTTTCATTAAGAAAGGGTGGTTAGGTAACTTCGCACATTTGGCTCACCTCGGGCCAAAATCTTTAAGATAGGTGTTCGCGTTCGTGTTCTAAATATTTTTCTTGATCATATCCACTCCTTTATTTTGTTTTTACTGCACTTTGGATGACGCTTTGCCGGTACCGTCACTAAAAATAACGGTGCGCTTTCCGGCGCAGGTTGAACTGGCTGACTAGCTGCTTGCACTCGGAAAAATTCACTGAGTCCAAATATCTCCGCAAAAATCCCAAATTCCGAGTTTATCGTGTCCGTTTAGACTTGGTTTCCTTACCATCTCTATAAACTTTAATGGCATAATTAACAAATAATTACGCCGTTTCGGTTTACCATAAAATCGGGGTGTTACAACAGCTGCTTCTGATTAACCAAATCTCTTATGAAATGAAGATCAATTTCAAGATGTTTGCACTTGCCATGCATCACTGGGTTAGCTGAGAGATGACAGGTGCTTAAGTTGTCATAGTAAATTGTTGGGGCTTGTGTTTGAGGGATTTGTAACTCTTTGAGTAGTTGCTGAATGCTCATGATCTCAATTTGGGCTGTTGCAAGGGCTCGGTACTCTGCTTCTGTACTCGATCTGCTTACTTTCGTTTGTTTAGAGCTCTTCCAAGATATGAGATTCGTTCCCAAGTATATGCAGAATCCAGATGTGCTCCTCCTATCATCCAAATTGGAGGCCCAGTCAACATCTGCAAAGGCAAGAAGCCTGTAGTCAGAACATTTCTTAAAGTTCATTCCCTGATTAACACTTCCATGAATGTATCGAAGGATCCTTTTTACTGCTTTCCAGTGTTCAAGAGTTGGTTTGTGCATAAATTGGGAGCATTTATTTACTGCAAAACATATATCAGGTCGGGTTATAGTTAGATACTGAAGAGCTCCTACAATACTATGATACTTCTTTGAATCTTCAAACGGTTCAGAATCCTGGGAATACAACTTAAGATTAGTAATCATTGGTGTAGGCATAGGCTTGGAATTTGCCATGCCAGCCTTTTGTAATAGTTCTCTTGCATACTTTTCTTGTGTGAGGACAATTTGATCAGTGCCATAGTAAGAAACTTCTAATCCCAGAAAAAAATTCAATCTGCCTAGATCTTTAAGAGAAAAGATAGAGTGTCGTTGTTGAATTAAAAGTTGAACATTAGTACTACTAAATCTAGTGACAAAAATATCATCTACATAAGCTAAAAGATAGATAATATCAGTGGCAGTTTTTCTCACAAAGAGAGCAATATCATTTGTAGTTGTAGTAAAACCAAAACTATGCAAAGTTATAGTAAGAGTATTATACCAAGCCCGAGGGGCTTGTTTCAAACCATAGATAGCTTTGTGAAGCCTACAAACCTTGTTGATTTCATTAGTTTTATAACCTGGAGATTGTGACATATAGACCGTGTCAGTTAATTTACCATTAAGGAAAGCATTATCAAAGTCAAACTGTCTTAGTGTCCAGCCATGAGTTAAAGCTGTAGTGATTATTATTCTAATAGTAGTGGGCCTTATAACAGGGCTATAGACTTCTTCATAGTCGATGCCCTCTTGTTGTTGGAATCCCATGGCAACTAACCGTGCCTTATATCTTATTATGTTTCCCTTAGGGTCCTTTTTAACGGCATAGACCCATTTACACTGCACTATAGTAGAGTTCTGTGGGGGTTCCACTAAACTCTAAGTACCACATCTAATTAGGGCCTGATATTCACTATCCATAGCCTTTTTCCAATGTGGAATTTTTAAGGCTTGAGCCACTGTTTTAGGTATACTATATCTACAGTCAATATCTATAGTAGAATTAGCTAAAAAGGATTTTGGTTTGATGTTACTAGTTTTGGAGCGAGTTAGCATGTGTTGTTTATTCTGAGCTGGTATTGTGTTAGCTGTAGTAGTAGCATCAGTGGTGGTGGGCAGAACAATTTCAATCCCACTAATGGGAATTGAAACAGGTGCAGCAGTAGAAGATGAGGTAGATGTAGGTAATTTCTCTGATGGTTGTGGAGTCGGCAAAATTGGGTTGAGTGGTGATCTTGGTGGAGTAGGTGAACCCGGTGCATCACTACTAGGAGTAGTCTTGGTAATGGGTATCAATCTAGGTGCTGTAGTAGTTAAATCCTCCAATCCTGCATCAGTTTTAGAAGACTACACAGATTTGTTAAACATGGTGTTATAAGAAAAAGATTTCTCATCAAATAGAACACTTTTAGAGTAATAAATTTTGCCATCTTCTGCTAAACACTTATAACCATTATGATTTGGATCATAACCAAGAAACAAACAAAGTTTACTCTTGTAATCAAACTTAAATCTGTTATAAGGTTTTAAATAGGGATAACATGCACAACCATATATTCTTAATAAGCTATAATCCGATTTTCTACCATAGAGAATTTCATATGGAGATTTCATTTTTAATAAAGGGGTAGGTAATCTATTTATAAGATATACAGAAGTAGTAAAAGCAGAATCCCAGAAGGTAAGAGGCATTGAGGCTGTGGCTAACAGAGATAAACCAGTCTCTGTGATGTGCCTATGGTTACGTTCAATGCTACCTTGCTGTTGATATGTATAAGGGAAGGATAGCCTATGAAGTATACCATTATCATGTAAAAAGATTTAAAAATTAGATGATGTAAATTCAGCTCCATTATTTGTTTGTAAAGCTTTAATTTTAAAACCTGTTTGGTTTTTCATAAACAGTTTGTAAGACTGAAAAGCAATTAAAGCCTGGGATTTTTGAGACAAGAAATATAGACACACAAATTTGGAGTGAGCATCCATAAAGCTATTATAATATTTGTGACCAGATGTGGAAGGAAATGGGGCTGGTCCCCAAATATCTGCAAAAACAACTTCTAATGGAAGATTATATTTGGTATTAGTATCTTGAAAAGGCAATTGATGCATTTTAGCTAGAGCACAGAATTCACAATTTTTTTAATCAGAATCATGCATAGGTATAGAGATATTACACTCTCTCATCACATGATTCACAGATTTAATGTTGCTGTGACCAAGTCTTTTGTGCCATATTTCAGTAGAGTTAGGGAACCTGGTCATAGCTACATTAATCTGTGGCAAGCTATTATTAACCACATTATCCTTAGTAGCAAAAACAGTATTTAAATGAGGGGGAAAATATGAAGTCTTATTCATAGATGCAGTGATTACATGTGTTTTAGGCATATTTCTAGATACATTGAATGAGACATCATGTGATTTATTGAAAGCAAAAAAATTAGAACAAACAGTAGGATTAGAACCAGGGCCAAGTTTTGGAATCTGCAGATTGTCAAAAGAGTATAGGCCTCCTTTAGTTTTGCCCTGAAGAAGTTGAGCCTTGGTAGCCTGATCACGAATAACACAATGGTTAGGCCAGAATTCAAAAAATACAGAGTTATCCTTAGCAAATTGTGATACACTAATAAGATTTTGTGTAATAATAGGTACATGTAACAAATGTGAAAGCTTAAAGTAAACATTTCTTGATTTATCACATAATAAAGATTGACCAGAATTAAGTATAGGTACCCCCTTTCCATTACCGACGTAGAGTTGTTCAGGTCCTTGGGCCGAATCTGAATGTTGTAGGATATTAGAATGTTCAGCAGTCATATGGTGAGAGGCACCGGAGTCAGTATACCAGGTTGAGTCAGGAGTGTTGGGACAGCTGTGAAGTAATTTATTGGTTGATGGAAAGAGCTAGAGGGTGGTGGAGGCATGGTTTGTGAGTATGGGATATGAGCTTGAGTATTAGAGCCAGGGCTTTGGAAATGAGAATCATATCGGTGATAACACGTTTGCACCACATGTCCCAATTTGCCACATAGTTGACATTGTGGATGAGTTTCTTGGAATCTACCTCCTCTTCCATTTCTTCCACCAGAACCTCTTCCACCTCGGCCCCCAGAGTTTCCTCTTCCATAAGATTGAGAAGAACCATTGGTGGTTTGTACAATATGAGCAATAGCAATTTGTTGTGCTTTCTTGGTGAGTCGGTTATCATATGCCACAAGAAAGCTCTGAACCTCAGGTATAGTGAATGTCATATGCCAAGACATCACAGATGTGACACAGCCGTCATATTCATCAGGTAAACCATCCATGATGGCCTGAATATGATCGGCTTCAGTAAAAGAATGCCCTAACGAGTGTAATGAATCAACCAGTGTTCGAATCGATTGCAAGTATTCACTAATAGTGTCTGTCTTCTTTGTCACTCTCAGCTGAGTTTTGATGCTTTGAATGCGAGTATTCGAAGAAGCTGTGAAATAGTGATGTATCTTTTCCCAAGCTTTTGCAAAGGATGAGCAATGCACAACTTGATTCTTGTAGCTCAGACTCATAAAGGCGTCAAGCCAAGTCATCAAGGCGCATTCGTTCTGGATCCAATCGGTATATTTCACCGATTCTTGAAGAACAGGGGATTTCGGAGTTTTCTTGATTGTATTGACAGATGTACCTCCTTCTTCAGTGGTTTTGCTTGCAGAATCATATTCATCATCAGTTACAGGAACAGATTCATACTGCAGTGGAATCTTGTCATATGAGAGATGATCGATGAGCTTAAAGGTTCAAAGAGTGAACAGAACACTCTTTTGCCAAGTGGAGAAATTGTTTTCATCCAACTTGTCAGAGAGAGGAACAAGAGCATTCTTGAAATTGAGCTGCGAAGAAACGATGAGCGCCATGGTGGATCGAGAAATTAGGCTCTGAATATCATGTAGAGAACTTATGATGAGATCGAAACAAGAACCTTAGTTCTTGACACTCACTGAGCAAGATAGAAATTGAAGAAAAGGGAAAGTAAGAGAAATGAGAGAGAACAGAAAAAGAAAGAGAATATTATCTATTATTGTTACTATTACAACAACTAATAGAATACACAATGTGTATTTATACATACTCTAACAAGTTCATCAATTAGTTCATCAATTGATTTGTTATATACATATCTATGGGATGAGATATAATAGCATAGAATCGATAAGACAACCCTCATGGATGGTAATACGAGAACAAATAAAACTGATCATACGGTGTATTTTCATATTTTGTCTCCTCGTATTATTCCTATCTGTAATGATTTTAGTGTCTTGTCCGGGAACATATATGCATTCGATGTCCGGCAAGTACCCTGCAAGTTCAAGAATCAAAATTGAAGTAACCGATGCCTCTCTAAGACAGTTCAAGCACCTCAACAGTACGTTATATTATAACTTCAAGGTCAACATCACAGGAACAAACCCTAACAATAACAACGTAGTGTCTTATAAAGGGATCTTTGCGCATGCACATTGGAAAAATGACTATAATTTTAGCAGTGTGCACTTGACGGCCTCCGACATACATGAGAAGAACACGAGCCTCCTTCAACTACCTTTGGTGTTCGAAGGGCAAAACACGATTCAGTTAGATAAAAAAGATGAAGCCTATTACAAAGCGAAGACGCCTGAAGGGTTTTATTACCGATTCTTGAATGTGGAGGTGACTTTCGATTTGCTGTTGACAAACCTGAAAAAAGGGAAGAACTATTCTATCGAAGCACCCTACAAGTGTCCAGGTTTGACGGTTGTTCCTCTCATTTCGAATAATGATAAATCAGCAACTTCCTTCAATGCAACCAAATGCAACTTGGATATATGTTTTACAAGACATATACCACTATAAGAAATATGTCCCGTTGCCGGCGGCCCCTTCTTTTTTTCTTTTTAGCTTTGTTTTTAGCCTCTATTTATTTTTTGTGTTTTTTTTTTATATATTTGTATGTACTTGGTAACGAAAAAAAAAAAGTAAACTAATAAGAATTTGTCAAATAGAGTGTATTATCCAATCGGCATTTAATTTTTTTAAAACTAAACTATATGTAATTTTTATTAAAATATCTATTTTTATAATTTATTTGAAAGAAAAAAATTAGAAAGCCAATACATAGTTATAAATGATAACTAATATAAATTTTGGATAATAACTTAATCTTGAATATATACATTACGGATGATAATTCATATAATGGTTCATTAACGTTGATTCCATAGCATTATTCTATTTTATTTGAAAAAGAAAAATATATTTTATTTAAATTTGTAAAAAAAAATAAACACCCTTATTTTTATCTTTAGATAAATATTACCATTGTAAATTTAACAAATATTAACGTTCACTTCATTTTAATATTTGAATTTTAAAATTAAATAAATTAAAAGAAAAAAAATCAGAATCCCCAAAATTAGATTTGAAGCTTCAGACTCTTTTATGGCTATCACCTTCTTCATCAAAGATGGTCCCCTAGTCTCACCCCTGTTGAAAAAAAAATTGATAATCATAATTTTTTGACCATATAGGTACCATAGTTTTTTTATTTTATCTTTTATTTCTATTAATAAATTATTATAAAATTAAATATATATTATTTAATGTTATAAATATATAATTATATTATGAATATTATTTATATGAATTTATAGATTTTAATTTAAGTATAGTAATTTTTATTTATGGCTATACCGCTATTATAAATACCCCAACCACCTTAAATTCTTCCCCAAATAGTAGGTGAGAGTAGTATAAAAGATCTTTTGCAAATCATCAATAGCATTACACTACATGAGAAGCTAAGAGCATATCCAATGGCCTAACTTGGAGTATGAATTTTGATACTTTTAAGAAATTAATTGATTTGAAATTGATATTTTTTATTGGAGTTGATTGATAAAATAAAACCGATTTTACTAAAGTGAGACAATATCACCTTCAACAAAACTAATAAAATATTGTCACGCGTATAATTATTTTTGTTAAACTTTTTTTAATTTAAATAAAATATAAATTAAAGGATAATGTTATTTGAATAAGTGATTTTGGCTAACCAAGTTTAACCAACTGATTTATTTCTATGTTAAATAGAATATTATTTCAATGTTAAATAGTATAAAAAATTGCACATAAATAAAATTCTATTTGACATCGAAATAGTCTTCTATTTAACATAGAAATAAATGACTTGGTTAGATTTGGTTGGCCAAAACCACTTATTCACATAGAATTAAGGTGTCTTGGAAAGAAAAGAAAAAAAAAAGAAAAAGGAGAAGAAAAAAAAAACTACTCAGGTCTGTCTATGGACTCAAAGCCCATGTCTTTCTTGATTAAAACTGAAACCTTAGTGAAAAGCTTGAAACATTCAACATAGGTAGATGTATTCTTAGCAACTGCATCAGCCACGCAGTTAGTTATGCGCAAGACAGCACAGACAGAAACTTTCCAATCTTGATCCAAAAGCTCTTGAATTTTATAGATGAGATCCTTGTCCATTGCATGATCAGCAGCAACCACGTCATAAATAAGCATAACACCTTCTAAGCAATCTGATTCACAAACAATCTCTTTGAGACCGGTTTCCCAAGCAAGAACCAAACCCTTCCATATGGCATGAAGCTCGCCGCGAGTAATCGAACTCATAGGAAACGTCCCAGAACAACCTTTAACACACTTGTCCATCCAGTCACGAATGACACAGTTGAAACCACCATTGCCAATATCCATCATGAAGGCATCACAATTAACCTTATAGCAACTTAAAGAAGGGACAATCCAATCCTGTAATAAAGAGGGGGTAACAGCAACTTTTTGAGAGTAAAAAAATGCAAGAAAATCCTTGCAAGAACTAGAAAACAAGAATCTGAATTTTAGTCTCACATTGAATTAAATTGATAGCAAACATTGGAGAAACAAATTTCATTTTAATCTCTATCATATATGGCCCCACAAATACTCATGTGGTATCTTGAGACTAAAAAAAGCTAAAATTGATACTAGCATGGAGATGCTCTAAAAGTCTCAATGAAAAAAAAAAATATTTTCACAAACAAAATTTCCTTTCATCACATATTTTATAAGCCTTCATAAAAAAGAGAAATTATTAGTTGCTTCCGGAACAACTCACTCTTCTTGCTCTCTCCACTTAAATCATACCATGTGGACTGCATTTAATTAATTTAAAATTTAAAATTAATAATAATAAAAATAGAGTATTAATTACATGTATTAATTATAATATCTTCTCTCTTCAACCCTTATTCTCTCTTTCCTACTTATCTTTCTCTAATTTCTTATTCAACTTCTAATTATGTTATCTTGTTCATAAAAATAAATTAATTTAATTTCAAGTTTTTAGCTACACAATTTATCAAGTTTTTCTTTATATTCTTTTGAAAATTTAAAAAGTGTTAAATATTATATTTCAATAGTTTAGTTTTTGTTTTTAATTATTTTTAAATTACTTATTTATTTTCAAAATAATTAAAAACAAGAATTAAATTATTAAAATATAAATGTTTAAATTCTTTTTATATAACTTTTTTTATTTTTCATCAACAATCGCAAACAAGTACAAAAGCACAAGTTATCTTCTTTATTTTTTTCTTTTTTATTTAAAAAAATAATGTGTTTTCATTTTAAATTTAATTTTTATACATGTTAAATGTAAAAGAAATATACATGTATTTAATTATATATTACAGTGTTAACAAGAAACTAATTTTAAATCTATTATTTAAAAAATTATTTAAATGTATGAATTTAATTAGATGATTATTTCTTTTCATTAATATTATATGTTCAAGTCTTTTACTTATTAAATTTTCAAACTAAAATATATTAATATAACACAAAATTATTAAAACACAACACAAAAAATATTTATACATGACATAAAATTAATTACGATTTTAAAAAATTAGTTACGAGTAACACAGAAAATTGGACCCAATAAAAAAATAAAAATATTTCAATGAACTTGGATACTAAAATAATTTGTGCACGTAATTTTTTTCATTTCATTTTCATTATGGATTAATCATACATTCTTTTATACGCAACAAAACCAAATATTATAAAATTATAGTAGTAGTATTGTACACTTTTATTTCTAATGAAAAATATATTTTTTTAAAAACAATACATAAATTTGTGGATGAAAAATATGAAATTTTGTGTATTTTTTCTATTTCAATTTTTCCTCATGCTCTTTGTTCTTAAGAAAAAATACTAAACAATGAAAAAGCACAATTAAAAAAAAACAGTTATAAAGAGAAACAGAAAAAATTGTTGTTAAAAAAAAAACATAAAACTAATTGTTTCTTATAAGAATAAAAAATAGAAGAAACACATAATTTGGATGAAATTTAATAAGTAAAAGACTTGAACATATAGTCTTAATGAAAAGAGCTAATCATCTAATTAAATTCATATATTTAAATAATTTTTTAAATAGTAGATTTAAAATTAGTTTTTTATTAATACCGCAATATATAATTAAATATATGTAAATTTCTTTCACATTTAATATGTATAAAAAATAAAAAAAATAACTTGTACCTTTGTATTTATTTGCAATTGTTGAAAAATAAAGATAAAAAGAAGTTGTATAAAAAGAATTTAAAAATTTATATTTTAATAGTTTAGTTCTTGTTTTTAATTATTTTGAAAATAAATAAGTAATTTAAAAGTAATTTAAAATAAGAACTAAACTATTAAAATATAAAATTTAATATTTTATTAAATTTAAAAAAAATATAAAGAAAAATTTGATAAATTATGTTGTTAAAAGCTTGAAATTAAATTAATTTATTTTTATGAGAAATTAAATAAAAAATTAAAGAAATATAAATAAGAAAGAGAAAATAAAAATCGAAAAAAAAAAAATATTATAATTAATACATGTAATTAATACTCAATTTTTATTATTATTAATTTTAAATTTTAAATTAATTAAATATAGTCCACGTTATTTAAATGGAAAGAGCAAGAAGAATGAAAATTTCTCCATAAAAAATAGCACCATTCATAAGATCAGAAGACTACAAATAGGCAATATCAATACAAAAGAAGATGAGCTCGATTTCACTCGGTGGCAAAGACTTCTTGTAGAGAAAATCCCAGCTACTTTCCAATTGGAAGAAAACCAGTTAATGTCCAAAAATTTGACTGCGTTGACGAAGCGTCGTTGGAGGCTGTAGCGGCAGCCATCCGAGTCTATCCGAGTTGACTCGGCCGGTATCCGATTAAGCACATTCAGATCGGTTGCACCGCCCGCAATTTCCTTAGATCTAGGGTTTCTCCTCGGCATCGTTCACTGAGACTGAGCTTGCGTCACAGGATATGCTGGCAGTGCTGGTGGCAGAGGGAAGAAAATGAAAAGTTTTATTTTTTCTTAGTATCTAGTTTGGGTTTGGAAAATCAAAGCAAGTTGGTATAGATGGAAGAAAAAGATTTTGTTCCTTAATTATCTCTTCCAATTTGGTTTTTCTAAAGAATGGGAATATAGGAAGGGGAACGGAGTTTGTGAAAGCATCGCCCATTCGCCCATCTTAATCATTGGCATTTCAGCATGATGGATGCCCTAGTGCACTGAAAAAAAAAAAAAAAAAAAAAGGTTTTATGTTTGGGAAATTTGGTTTGGGAAATCTAAATCTTTGTTTTAAATTATTCTAATTTTTAAATTTAAAGATTAAAATTAATTGAATTTTGTTATTTGTTAATTTTGTAAAGGTCGTATTTATCTTAAAAATAAAAATAAGAGTTTTTATATTTTTTATAAATTTAAATAAAATAATTTTTCGTTTCAAATATATTATAATAATATTTTAGCAAAAATAATAATATAGTTTATTTTTTTAAAATTGAATGTTAACATGAATAATAAAATCACATATGACAAATTTTTATTATTAGTACATTTTTAACGTATTAATACATATAAAATTTATAATCATGCTAGGTAGGCAATAAACTTTGGCCAATGATAATTAACAAGAGGTAAAAACTCAATAAAATAAGAGAAGCTCAATTAATAAAAGATGAAACACAAACAAATAATAGTATTTTAAGTTTGTTAGTTAATATTGATTACCAAAATATTGGTTATTTAGACTTTTTCTTAATGAAATATGCAAATGTTGATGAAATTTGCATTTTTGGATATTATTTTGTATTTATACAATTTATTTTTTTCATGTATCGTAAATATGTTTCAAATTTTATTCTTACCTTCTAAAATAATTCGATAAATGAACTATAGATTTTTTTTGGGGGGGGCGGACATGAACTACAGGTTCAAAATCATTATGTTTAGTCAATTTTTGCATTATTATTAGGTCTGGGTTCAGTTTCTAAAAATGTCCAATAAAGAAATATACCTATGAGTTTTATACTTAGTTTCAATTTTTTATTTTTATTTATGGAGTTTCTGTGCTATTTTTTTATTTTTATTTTTTTCCCCGTTGATGAATTATTCATGTTAAGAAGTTGTCTATGATATATATGGTTCATAACAAGGCAATATCCAACTATATATCAATCAAACATGGTGGCATGCAATTGTTTTTACAAGTATGTCCATATATCACATTTGGAATTTCACCTTAATTTGTTGAAGTTCTCACCTCCCCTAATTAATAACTCTCCAGCTTTGTATTTCATTGTTGCATGTCTCCAAAAGTCTAGTTGAATCAAACAAAACCAACCGTGTTCTCTTTTCTTATAATAATTTCACATGATTAACTTGAATAAGTTCAAAATAGTTTTTTTTTTTTTCTATTTTTTTTTTTTAGCAGTTAATTTCCTCTACAAACAGACCTTCGTTTCGTTCCTAGCATTTCAATACTTCTGTTCCTCTCAACGTTTGCTTTTCAATGATTTCGTAATTAGCTTAAGGCAATGGATGCCTAGTTGGTTTCCTCCAAACTTCAAGGTTTAAAGCTAAGAGTATTCACTCCATATACCTTCATACTTCCATTTTCTTTCTTTTTTTTTAATCATTTTACTTCTGTAGAAATTTTCCTGTCACAGGGAAATTATATAAATTTATACTTATCTCATCAGTATCACATGTGAACTAGGCTTGTTTGAATTTAATTAGTATGCACTATTTTACACTAAACAACCTTAACACTGTTTTGTTAGAATCAAAATTAAACTCTAATATTAATTAATTATATTTTGATAGGGTACAGATATATATATGTATTGAATCCCTTGTGATGACTAATTTTGAGAAAGAAGAGGCACCAGCACTTCAAGAAACACAAGCACAAGTATCTCATAAGAGACATGCTAGCTTTGAGGGATATGGTTGGCCAGTTAGTACTAAGAGAACAAGTCCTCTTATTCATATGAGTGGTCCACTATATGCTACCAATAATGGAACTGGAAACCTTGTCCACCAGGGTCTAGTTGGGACAGTAAACAAAATTTGGAGTAGCAGCACAGAAAAACCTTCTAGCTCCTCTGGCTCAGGCGAAATTCGTTGGAACAACAACTATACTAGAAGAATGAACACTTGCTTAGGTCCGGAGAACTTGGAATGTGTCATGATCCTTATTGTACTACTTGTCCTGCTAACTTCGAGTGTTCTCAATTCTCATAGGAGAAATTCAAAAGCTTCAACAGGTTTTTATGCTAAGTTGACTTCTTCCTAAAATATTCCGCTTTTTTTCTATTTCATTTTAGAAATCAACGACTTTTAGTGAAAGAACTTTTAAATTTATG
>JASCZI010242469.1:0-16509 GCA_036250425.1 Stylosanthes scabra | reverse complement strand
GTGTGACAAAGCCATATAGCTCATGTGTTTGTCTAGAACCTTAATCACAATAGCTTCTTGAAAAGGTTGTGAGAAAATGGTTCTTGTTTCATCAGTAAAGTTCACAGTTGGGCGAGTGGAATCCCCTTGTTTTCCTGATACTTTACCCAAACGATCACCATCCAGACCAGCAGCCATATCCATAAACGTGGTATTAGAATCACCAACTAATTTATCACGGAAGGATACCCCTTCCTTTTTGAAACCATGTTTCAAGCCTGTCAATTGAACATCAATATTTTCCACAATATTCTCCTCGGCAACATGAATACCTGAGTCTTTATTATGAGCTAAATTCATAGAAGACACATCACTGTTGTTGTTACTCATATTCAGTCCAACTCAAGAAACAACTCCAATGAATAATCAGAAATAACAAACCAGAATCGTCCAGTAACTCCAAAAAGCAATCAGAAACAATAAACCAAAAACCGTCCAACATTCAAAGCTCAAGGAAAGGCACAAAAAGAAAGAGGGAGGAAATAAGTGAGTACTAGTAATTCCTCTTCGTTGAATAACGGACCCGAGCTCGAAGAAGAAGTGGATCGGTGATGACAGTGGAGGCAGAATTGTTGGCGGTTGGTGAAATTGTTAGCTTGTCCTACGGAAGGGAGATGTAGTTTCTTGAAGTTGTAAGAAACAGTGAAGGAGGTCGGCGGTGGTGGATTGCAAAGGGGGCGAAGGAGGGACGATGTGAAGGTTGTTTGACGGAAGGGTCGGCTTAACGGATCTGAACCGTGGTTGCTCTACAAGGGAGGTTGACGACGACCGATCCGTTCACCGTGCTCTCTCTGACCCTCCCTCTGATCTGCGGAGGGATCTGCCAAAGTGATGAAGGATGGAGCTACGGCGACGAGACAGCTCAGCTTAGCTCAGCAACGAAGGATGGAGCTTGAAGGCGACGGCGAAACTGAGTGGAGAAGACTATGTCCGAACGAAGATCGGAGGTGAAGGAGGCACTGTGAAGCTGTTGACGAAGGCGGAGGTGGGAGGTGCGGGTCGTGGAATCCAAACCGAAGTGCTCCGATCCGTAGTCTCTATCTCTCTTTAATTGATCTTCGTTGCTAGTGCTTTTGCAAAGTCGAAGCTCACTGAAGAAGGAGATGTCGGAGACGATGGTCGGAGATGGAGGAGACTCTGTGAAATTGATGGCGTAAACGGAGGTGGGAGGTGTCGATCGTTGATCCGGTGGGTTGTTGGGTGGTAGGAGCGGCTTTGTTGGTGGAGATCCGTATGGTGGCCACCGTGACGACCGGCGACGGAGACTGGCGGCGCAACTCCGTGGGGGAGCTACGGTGCCTGTGCTCCTTCTCTCTCTCTCTCTCTCTCTCTCTCTCTCTAAAATATAAGTTGCTAACAGTTAGTACTTTGTATTACCTTTTGTGTCTTTTCAGCATTCATTTCAAGGCTTTTTTCGTAATTACAATAGTTGCTAGCAAACAAACAACTACCTGAAACTGGACCGTACTTGGTATATGCAATACCATTAAAGTGATTGGTACACTTGAAAATTTTCCTATGTGATTTAGTGAATAATAACTTTTGATAATTCCAAGGGTGTTTATGCCTAATGGCTTCGTTGAAATTTATAGGGTATAGTAAAAAATGATCGATTTTTTTTCTAATATAAATTAATTAAATTAATTATGTTCCAAAAAGAATTAAATGAACATTATATATCAGAATAATTTTTTTATTATTCAGATCGTCGCATTCTACGACGATCTGGATGCAGAACACTAGACCTTACAGCGATCTGTGCTGGTGGTCCAAATTCTCAAAGACCACCATGATCTTGGTTCCTATAAAAGCGCACTTTTATTGCTTCCACTTTCACTCTTCCCTCTCACCTTTCTCACTTTGCGGCATTTTTCTTTTCACTCCTAGATAATTTTCTTTTCTTTTCCTTTTTTATTTTTCTAATTTTTTATTTTTTTATTTAATTAAATTAGAATTAGAAGTTAGAGTATGTAGATGTAGATATTGTTAGGGTTAGATATTTAGTGACTTTAAGGTTAGAATTTAAGTAAAAATTTAATTTTAGGTTTTTGTTAATAATAATATTTAAACTCTTTTCTGTTTTTTAAGTAATTTTAATTTAAGTTACATTTAATTTTTTGTGACTTTAAGTTTTGGTAAAATAGGGTTATGCTAGATATACACCAAAATAAGCCACTAAAATCAGCCACCATATATAATACATAATGAAATACAAAATACGCACTAAAATAGAGTTAAATTATACATGTATTTTGTATTTCAATGTGTATTATACATGGTGGCTGATTTCAGTGTACAAATAGAATTATTGAAATATAAATTTATGCACTTTAATTTTAGGGTGCTATGAATAAAAATATTTACAAATTTAAATATAGCACACCCATCCTCCATTGGGTATGGTTGAGTAACAAGGTCGACCCATGTACCTATCAAATTAAAAATTGTAAATCCTACATTTATATGATGATTGTATCAAAATCTATCAACTTGATAAATGATATTAACCTGGTAAATACATCTGCATTGCAAAAAGCCATCTCAAAAGTTTATTATAAGACTTTTCCTAATCTCCATATATCTTGGCAATTACCTTCTGCTTTCCAAGTCATACCTTTCTATATAAGGCCTTGTAGCAGAAGTGATTCTCAATAGAACCCTGCAGAACTTTGATACCAATGCTCGGATCACCCTTTACCAACTTGGAGATAGCTTGAGTGATCACCTTCGAATCCAAGCGTCGATGATTTTGCCCCACTATTGATTGCATACACGAATGATAGTTATTGTATCTACTCACTTCCCATTTTTCCTTCTTACGCGATATGATACACGAATGCTCCATTGGTAATTGGTTCCAAACATTGTGCACTATATAGAGTACTTCAACTGAAGCAAAAAGTGCCATCATCTTCTTCCATGGGAGGAATAGTAAATTATTTTGACCCTCTTCGTTTGTTGTGCACTAAGAGTGTGTAAAATAAAATTTTTTAAAGTTGTTACACATTGCACCTCTAGTGGTAGATGAACAAAGCTCGAATTCATGGAACTAAATATAACAGAGTCATTATGATCTGTTAATATTTCTCCATTATAATAGATTGACAACAAAATAACTTGAGACATGCTATATTAAAATGAAAAAAATGATTATTAGAGACATGAAAATTATAGAAGGAAGGAAGACACAAAAATTATTAGAGAAGAAGGGTAAAGGGCAGCTTGTTTCTACTGATAAGGTGGTATTTATAGCCGAGGTAGGATTCTTTTTATAGCGGGACTTACCTTCTGATCGGGGCAGCTTGGCAGATTTGTGACATAGATCGGGAAGGCTTTAGAGATCTGCATGCAGATCGGGGAAGCCTTTAACGATCTGATATGGCATAAAACCCTAGATCGCCGTGGGGTCTGCCGATCTGCATCCAGATCGTCGTAGGGTGTGGCGATCTGGGCCATAGTGTAATAAAAAAAATTGATTCTAGTATATAATGTTCATTTAATTTTTTTGGGACATAATTAATTTAATTAATTTATATTAGAAAAAATAAAAAATCATCTCTGGTTTTGGATGCACTACTTTTAATATTTTAAATAAAATCGCATTATTTTGATTGAGTTTTGTATATCATAATGGTCATTCGACCTATTTTTAATAGTGATTAAAAATTTAAAATAATAGATGAATAATTAATATAATACTTATAATTTAATTTCAAGGACTAAAATAATATTATTCTGGTCTAATGAGCTGGAGAGGTATATCTCATCCTAATAAGGAGGTCGTCCACTACTACTCGGCGAAAGAAATATAAGTCGGTTCCTCAAGGAACGATGGGAATACTAAAAAAAAACTCCAGTCCCCAACGCTCAAGTTAGAGATGTTTCACTTTAAGAGTTAAGTGAGAATGGAGAAGAGACAATACCTGACTAGACTTGAGCTAGGTTTATTTATAGGCTTTGTGTAACAACTCTGATGCATTGTGTTTGTGGTCGTTAGGGCTTGTTGAGTATATCTCGAATTGTTAGAAAGTCAAAGTCTTGTAGATAAGTTCATGTGCAATATTGTGATCTATTAGGGTTTCTTAATTGTGTCCCGAATTTACGAGGGTGGTTAAATGTTAGCTAATAAGATTAGATAGGTTTGTTGTAATATGGGCGAGGTATGAGGTAAGACAGCCGAGATTAACACAACTTATTCATACACATGGGTCGATGTATAAGACTAACATGGACGGATTGTAAATAATACGGCCGTGTTATAGGCATAATGGACCGAGTTATTGAGTTAACATCGCCGGGTTATAGACATAAAAGGTCGAGCTATAGTTATGATTGGTCAAGTCATAGGAACCAGATCGAATACAATTAGAATATATTTGACAAATTTCGTATAAAGTTTCAATATGATCACTTTAGCAAATTTCTTTGATAAATAGTATAGTTGGTGAAGAGTAAAAATTTTTACTAAATTTATAAATTTAAACATGTGAAATACATATGATTGTTTTTTGTTTTTACTAAAAGAAGTTATATTTATTCTTCACCAAAACTTCATTCTTCATTATAACATTACCTCACTTCAATATTTTAGTCAATTTTATACTGTGTTTAGTACATAGAAAATTTATTATCGTATAAGTTAGGTTTAATTATATGGTCGGTCTTTATAGTTTTATCGAATTTTCAATTTGGTGCTTATATTTTTTTTTTCAATTTGGTCTCTATACCATACTAAATTCAATAATTAAATTTCTAGCGTGACAAAAACGTTAAAATTAACAAAATATTCCATAATGAAAATATAATATTTCATTTTTAATAATAATTCTTTAAACAAAAACATCCCTTATTTTCTAGGGTAATGTACTTATTTAAACTAAAGGCATTGTTATATTATCAAATTACACCAATTTAGATTATTTGATCAGATTGCACCAAATGCATATTTCTATAGAAACCGTGGTATCCTACCATGGATTCTGCCTATTTGATTTTAACCTGAATCCGTTGGACCCTGCCACGGATTCAGGCTTATTTGCTTATCACCCAGAATTCGTGGTACCCTGCCACGAATTTAGTTCAAATGAAAAAGTATAAAATCCGTGGCAAGGTCTTTGGGTTTGAGAGGAGAGATTTGTTTATTTTTAGAGAGAGAAAATTTCTAGAGAGAAGTTAGAGAAAGTTTAAAATTCTAATGGCACAAAGAACACTCGAGGAAATTGCCGCCGAGGACAAGAGACTCATGTACTGGCTCGACGCTATTTCTCATGTCGCCCATCATGTGAACACCGAGGTTAGCCATGTTATTTTTTATAATTGAATTTAATTAAAGTTGTGGTGTTAAATATGTTTTATTTGTTAGGGTCGTTTAATTTAGGATTTAGGATTTCGGTTATAGGTCTAATTATTATCGTTTATGGTTTAATTAATGTTAATATTTTATAGCGTAGACAGATTGCGATAGTAATATTTGGTTTTCTTATTCAATGCAATCTGTTAGGTGTATCATTAGTGTGCGTAGGCAGATTGCGATGGACCTAGATCCACCGGTTGAGCTGTACTAGAGCGGACTGGTTTGCTCCCGGTTGCACGCCTGACCGACTACTGGTTCAAGGTTGATGAGCCGCTCATCAATGCATTCATAGAGAGGTGGCGACCTGAGACCCATTCGTTTCACATGCCGTGGGGCGTGTGCACCGTTACCCTAGAGGACGTTGCATACCAGCTGGGTCTCCCCATCGACGGTGAGCCTGTTAGTGGCTGCCTGTGGGAGTTCGAGACCTATATGCTGGATCGGATAGGGAGACCCCGGTGGGAGTGGTTCCAGGATATGTTCGGTGAGCTACCGGACTATCCACGCGATCGGGATTCTTGCACGATGACCTTCAGCTGGTTCAAGCGCCGGTTCAGATCGGTCCCATTAGATCTGCTGCAGAGCTGGATATTCTGGCGGTTCTCGAACCTCAGACCTTATGGGTTCGACACCTTCATTTTCCCGTTGGCTTCCAGGTAACACAATTTATTTTATGAGATATTCAGTTTTATTTATTTACAATTTTACGCAATATTCAATTTTATTTATTTATTATTTTATGCAGTATTTGTTTTACACAATTTTCAATTTGTGTTGTAATATTGTTAGGTGGGGGAGGTATCTGCCCACCTGTGACGAGAAGGAGCCGCGGGTGTTGCAGCACCGGAGGCAGCTTGATATGATGACCCTCCGTGAGGTTCGTTTAGTAATTTTATTCTCGTATCGTTTGCCTTCAAATAATTGGACTTTAGGATTCAAATATTTATGCCTGTGTGCCTTATAAATGTTTTCCATGCTGCAGTTTGTGTGTCTGCTGTATCGGGGGGCTGCAGTAGAGGCCGTTGTCCACCCTTTCATCCTGCAACCCGACCACAGGGTCCTTTGGACTTCGATCGTCCCGCTTATATCTTCGGGACCATTGAGTGGCACCAGGTGGATCGGGTGATCCCGCAGTTTGGAGGGGTTCAGAATGCTCCGCATCGGCCACTCAACATCGACTGGCTGCATGCGAAGGACGGCAGGGGGAGTGATCATTGGTGGCCCCAGAAGTATCAGAGATGGCACGACTTATGGGCATCCAGGTTAATCTTTTTTTTTTGTTTTAATGTACATACCTATGTATTTATTTATGGAAACTTTTTATGATATTTATGCTTCTGTTAGATAGTTCGTGTACATATTTATAGTTGGTTTAATATTTTGAACAATCATATCTAAATGCTAATGCTATTAATCCTCCAGGTTTGCCCAGCTGTTTGAGGTTGCACAGGTGGAGGATCCCGGCCCCTCTGCAGACTTCCTTCGTTGGTGGTTCCTCGCTGGGAAGAGGTTCCTGGTCCCACCTGGCCCATCCCATCAGCTGCCAGCTGACGAGATCCCTGCCGAGGCCACGCAGAGAGAGTCCGCTCTACCTCCACAGCGGCCTCAGGTGCCAGATGTTCCAGACAACAGGCGAGCGGCAAAGAGGATGATGGTTGGCCCCAGGACCACGGCTCGGGAGTGGCAGTGGTTCGAGGACATGATGGAGGGCGTCTAGCCTCCACCTCAGCGCATTCGGCGCATGCCCGAGGGCGGTGGTCGGAGAGGGGGGAGAGGCGGTAGAGGCCGCGGGGAGGGCGGTGACACGGCACCTAATCAGTAGAGTTAGGGTGGTGCCAACACCAGCCATGCAGACCATGCAGGGACTAGCATGCAGGCTGACGTCCCCTCGACCTCACAGACCCAGGCGCAGCCTGACGTCCCCTCGACCCTACAGGCCTAGGGGACTGAGACACCTTCGACCCTTTCCTCAGTAAACCATGCTACAATGTGTGAAAAGTTTTTTGTTTAGGTTTTGATGAATGACAACCATCAAAGTTGAGGATAAGTATTGGAAGCAAGCAAATGATGACAACCATCGAAGGATTTGAGGATTCGCTTTGAAAGCAAAACAACGACAACAAGAAAATGAAGTCTGCAAGAATGAAGATGTCTTAGTATCTTAGGACTTAGGTAATTTCTTGTAAGTACCAAAAGTTTATTATCTTTCTCACACACACACTTAGAAAATGTTTTGAACAAACATTTTTACAAAGTGATTTCGAACGAAAAATGTTTTACGACAAATCTATGATGATCATACTAGGCAAACTTTTTTAGAAACTTGATTTCAAATGATCAAAGCCTTAGGGATTGATTATAACTAGTTTAGAATCAATTCTTGAAGGAATAAAATGTTTTTTGGGGGCTTTTGAACCAAGGGTATCGATACCCTCACTCAAAAGCATCATTACCCACTTTTTTCTGTAAGGGTAACGATACCATGGCATAGGGTATCGATACCCTCAAGCCAAAATTTCAAATTTTGGCGCAACGGACATGAGGGTATCGATACCCTCTGAGAGGGTAACATTACCCTCGTGCTATAATTGCACAAAGTGACTAGCTTTTGACAAAATTGCTTTTTCCAACTCATACACCAACGTTCCAAAATCTTTTGGGGTCTATAAATAGAGGCTTTTGAGCCTCATTTGAGAAATAACAATTGCTAAAAACTCTCTTGCAATTATACTTCATTTCTACATCTTTTCTAAGTGATTTATTCACAAAATTTGAGAGATATTCTTCATTTGGTTCATAATTCTTCATCGTATCATTATACTCTTATTAGAGAGCTTCCAAATTTCATTTACTTCCATTGTAAGATAAGATATTGGGTCTCTTATCATTGAGTGATCTTAGAGTGGTTATTCTCTAAGGTTGTGAGCTTTGATAAACACTATAGTCGGTAAGGTAAACACTTAAGGGAAAATCTTGAAGTTGGGATTATTTCGAGTGAAGTGGGTTATCTTGTTGAAACCGTGAGGTGTTTGATACAAGCTCTTATTGTAAACGGTTTATCAAGCACCTTGAAGCTTGGTGATAGTGGAACTTCTCAATAGCGATTGAGAAAGAGTGGACGTAGGCAAAGATTGTGCCGAACCACTATAAATATTGTGTATCGTATCTCTATCTCTCATCTTTTACAATTCCGTTATTTATTTTTACAAGTGCTCTTGGAAAGTAAAAGATCCTCGTAAGTAATTAAGGAGTGGCTTAAGTCATTGGAAAAATACTAGTACAAGCATTTGAGTTATTTAAATTCAAAGTTATTTACGTTTCCGCAAAAATCTATCAAAGTTGTTTAGATACTCAATTCACCCCCCTCTTGAGTATCCATGCTTCGTGACTAACAATTGGTATCAAGAGCTTTACTCTTTGAATAGACTTAACAGTTAAAGAGGAACGATCATGGCAAGCACAAGCTTCTACAACTTCAACAACAACAACAATGAAGGACTCTCAACAACACGTCCTCCTCTTTTCAATAGAACTAACTATTTCTATTGGAAAAACAAAATGAGGATATGGATATGTGCACAAGACATGAGAATTTGGAAAGTAGTAGAAAATGGCAATCACGTTCCAATGAAGGAGTCCGAAACAAAAGTTGGGGATGTAACCACCAAAAGCAAAATACCAAAACTCGAAAGCGAGTTTGATGATGAAGATTGGAAGAAGATTTCACTAAATTTCAAGGCAATCAACTTCATTCATTGTGCACTCAATGAAAATGATTACATGAAAATCACAAATTGGACTACCGCAAAAGGAGGTATGGGACAAGCTTGAAGTCACATACGAAGGAATGACTCATGTGAAACAATAAAAAATAAATAGATTGATTCACGAATATGAGACATTCAAAATGAAAGAAGAAGAAAAGATTGAAGATGCTCTTGAAAGATTTTCAAAAATCTTCAATAGCTTAAATATGCTTGGAAGGAAATTTTCCAAACAAGATATTGTAAGCAAAGTGCTACGAAGCTTAACTCCAAAGTGGAACGCTAAGGTGAGCGCAATTGAAGAAGGAAGAAATTATGATCAACTAACGTTTGATCAACTTAGAGGAAATCTCTTAACATATGAGATGGCTATCTTCGATTCACAAGGCGGGGAAAACAAAAAGAAAAGCCTTGCACTCAAAGCTTCATCACATGAAGAAGACGATGATGAAATTGAAGACGTAGATGAAGAATTTGCACTTTTATTAAAGAGATTTAATAAAATTGCACAAAAGAAGAGCCTCAACTTCAAATCCAAGAACAAAGCTCCTAAATGCTTTGAATGTGGCGAGGTTGGACACATTAAACCCAATTGTCCAAGGCTTCAAAAAGGAGACAAAGACAAGAAGTTTAAGAAGAAACAAAAGGTGTACATCTCATGGGAAAATGAAGATGAACCATCCTCCGACTCCGATGATGACGAAGTTGCAAATCTTTGTTTAATGGCAAACGAAGAAAAGGTTAGTGATTCTATTGATTCTAATTATTTACAAGAAGGGTACGATGCATTACTTGAAGAGTTTATAAAACTTACCCAAGAATTCTCTTCTTTAAAGAAAAAGAATGCCGATTTTAAAAAACAAAATGAGATGTTAGTAAACGAGAACATCAATCTTGGGAAAGGTCAATGTAGCTCAAGTAATGAATCTTGCAAATCTTGCAAAGAGCATATTAAAGAAATTGAGAAGCTCAAAAATAGTTTATCTAAGTTCAATGAATCCTCAAAGAACTTAGACAAACTTTTGAGTAATCAAAAGCATGTTCATGATAAAGAAGGTATAGGCTATGATATTAATCAAGCTAGTAAAAAGAAAAACAAAGTTATCAAGACCTCCATTAGACAACCTCAAGCTCAAAGAGCAAACAAGATAAGAAATAATGATTCATATAGGCAACCACCTAAACATGCATGATATAGAAACTATAATCAAAATGCATATAGGCAACAAACTAGGCAACCCTTTACACAAATGCTTAGGATGCATAATCCTCACGTAACATGTCATTATTGTAACAAAATAGGACACATTGCACCCTTTTGCTTTACTAAGATTAAACATATGCAATTTCGCAATGAAGGTATGAGATGGGTTCCATATGGGCAATTTGCTCATGCTAACCCCCAAGGACCCAAATTCATGTGGGTACCTAAAACAAAATTTTAAATTATTTTGTAGGTACGCTTAGGAGCAAAGAAATCAAGATGGTTTGTAGATAGTGGTTGCTCCAAGCACATGACGGGTGATAGATCAACGTTTACCAACTATCAATCCATAGATGGAGGAAATGTTATCTATGGAGATAACTCAAAAGGAGAAGTTATTGGCATCGGAAATGTTGGTAAGAATAATGCATCATCATTAGATAATGTGATACTTGTCAAATATCTAAAACATAATTTGATGAGTGTTAGCCAAATTTGTGACAAAGGAAACTTAGTCACTTTTGATTCAAAAAGTTGTTTAGTAAAAAGGCAAAACACAAATCAAATTGTGATGATTGGGCATCGCTTTGATAATATCTACATCATAAGTTTAGATGAAGTTTCTTCAAATGATGTGAAATGCCTTGTAAGCAACCATGATGAAACTTGGTTATGGCATCGTAGAGTTGCTCACGCTAACATAGATCACCTTAATAGGTTGGTCTCTAAAGAGCTAGTAATTGGTTTACCAAAGCTACGTTTTGAAAAAGACGTCCTTTGCGACGCATGTCAAAAGGGAAAATAAGTAAAAGCCTCTTTTAAATCGAAAAACGTTGTTTCAAGTGCAAGGTCATTACAACCTTTGCACATGGATTTATTTGGTCCTTCTAGGACAATGAGCTTTGGTGGTAACTACTATGCTTTAGTTATCGTGGACGATTACTCTCGATATACATGGATCTTGTTTTTAGCTAACAAGAGTGATGTATTTCGAGCATTCAAACGTCTTGCCAAAGTAATACAAAATGAAAAGAATACAAACATTTCATCTATTAGAAGTGACCATGGTGGTGAGTTTGAAAATGATCTTTTTGAAACGTTTTGTGAAGAAAATGGCATTAAACATAATTTCTCGTCTCCTAGAACACCACAACAAAATGGTGTGGTCGAAAGGAAAAACCGTCATTTAGAAGAAATGGCGAGAACTATGCTCAATGAAGCTAATCTTCCTAAGTTTTTTTGGGCGGATGCGGTAAGTACCGCGTGTTATGTTATGAATAGGATTATCATTCGACCTATTCTTAAGAAAACTCCATACAAATTATACAAGGGAAGATAGCCAAATATATCCCACCTACACGTCTTTGGTTGTAAATGTTTTATTCTAAATAATGGGAAGGATAATTTAGGCAAATTTGATGCTAAGGCTGATGAAGGAATCTTCCTAGGTTATTCATTAACTAGCAAAGCATATAGAGTCTATAATAAACGTACCATGACTATGGAAAAATCTATACATGTTGTATTTGATGAATCTAACCCTCGTTCTATGAGAAAAGATATTGTTGATGATGATTTTGTAGAAATCTTTGATTCACTAAAATTGGATGGTGAAGAAAAAGTGAAAAAAGAGAAAGAAACTTCTACAAAAGAAACAATAGATGAACAAGAAGAAGTCATCGCAACAACGCCATCTAACGATCTTCCAAAGGAATGGCGTATGACAAAGGATCATCCTCTCGACAATGTCATTGGTGATGTCTCTAAAGGGGTAACAACTAGATCCTTTTTTAGAAATGCATTTGCATATAACGCTTTTGTTTCACAAATTGAACCATCTTCTATTGAAAACGCAATTGATGATGAACATTGGACTATGGCAATGCAAGAGGAGCTTAACCAAATATAATATCACGGATTAAATCTCAGTTCGGTCAATGAAATTTTACTTTTCTTTTTTTAATGGTTTTTAAATTTTATTTTAACTCTATTTAATCTTCTTCGAAGTTTTATCATATACCTGATTTTAGTTTTGAAACAATTTTCATGACTCATCCTTTAATATCATATTAATATAGATAGATTGAAATATCCAAAATTAAGTTGTTTTGTGAATAACTCTCCGATCATATTAAAATGAGGTTATTTCAAGAAGTATTTAAAATTATAAGTTAAGCAAAATTTTTCATTAAGTATTCTTAAAATGATATATTTTCAATTCAATTTAAACATGAATCATAAAACATATGAATAATGAAAGTTGTATGAGAAATTAAAAAAGTATATTTCTAAATTTCATACACTAAATAAAATTAAAATAAACTTAAGAACTATTTTATGAAAAGAATAAAATTTTAGGAATCAAATTGAAAATTAAGTCATAAAGTCATGTTAAGTTGATCGGTTTGATGTGCGTTTGGGAGAAAGACTGAGACTGAGGGACTGAGACCGAAAGACTGAGACTGAATTAAGTTTGTTAGGAAAACGAAAAACTTAAAACCCCTACACTTGAGTCCCTCGATGACAAGTGCAGTACATAATCATTGAACAATGAGCATGTATCTGAAAAAATAATAATTTTTATATTTTATTTAACAATAATTATTGGCAACTATGTCTTTTTGGCCACCAAGCCCAACCAAGTAAAATTTAGTGACCCGCCTTGCTTTTTTTCAAAAAACGAAAAAACATGTCCTTCTTCTCCAACACGCCGTGTGTTTTGCTCACGTCACTCAAGCTTCGTTTTGTTTATTATTTTCATTTCGTTTCTATTACTCCAATCATTATTCTCTCTTCACCTTTATTATTGATATTTCTTTCGTATAATTCTCATCCAATGACAAGAGAAATTGATGCTGATGCTGGAATAGAACAAACGGAATAGGTTGGTGCTTTTTATAATCTTCGTTATAAAATACAAAGCTAATGAAGTTGATTTTTTTACTGACGTTGTTTTTGGGGTTGATTAACACAAATTATACACACGAATATTTAGTTCGGTCATGCATACATATTCGGTTCGATGTTTTACACAACTTTCGGTTCGAATATTTGACAATATCGTGAATCTTGTAGTTTTTGTGTGACGTTGAGGAGGAGTATATTCCAAAGGTCAGAATGACTTTTCAAACAGTTGCCGAAGCTGGTTTGTTCTATAAAGAGTATGCCAAACGTGCAGGCTTTTCTACTAAAATAAGGAACACAAATAGATATAAGTTGATGAAAGAAGTAATTAATCAACTCATAACATGCAACAGAGAAGGGAAATGGACATCCGAAGTGCCTTCTGTTGAGAAGACGAACCCTACTTGTGGAGCAAACTGTCCAGCTCGAATATACGTCCACGTAGAGAAGAAAAGTCGTGGTTGGCGTATTTCAAAAGTTGTTCTTCATCATTCACATCCATGCTTCCCTCATCAATCTCATATGCTAGCACAACACAGGGAGCTGAGCTTGGATATTCGTCGCATGATAGCAAACAACGATCTGTCCGATATTAGGCCATGTCAAACTTACCAAGCGTTTGTGACAACTGCTGGTGGCCACAATGAGTTGGGTTTCATTGAGATGGATGTCAGAAACTACATAACTAGGGAAGTTCGGAATGTGAGCGAGGAAGAAGATGCAAAAGAGCTTGGGAATTACTTTGTGAGAATGAAGGAGAAGAACAAAGACTTCTTCTATGAGATACTACTTAATGGTGACAAAAGAATCAAGAGTGCGTTTCGGGCTGATACAAGGAGCAGGGCCTCATACGAATACTTTGGAGATGTTGTGTCATTTGACACAATATACAACAAAAACAGGTAACTTATTTATACTTTTTTCCTTGTATACATTCCAGTTCGGCTTGTGCTAAAGAGGATATTCAATGTTTAGGACAATCCCGGTTCGACTTTGTTTACATTTCGCTTTATTAACATATTCCGGTTTGGCTTCATTATAAACAGGTATGATTTGCCCTTTGCTTCTTTCATTGGTGTCAATCATCATGGGCATTCTATTCTTCTTGGATGCGCTTTGATGAAGAACGAGGACACTGATTCTTTCAAATGGTTGTTTGATTGCTGGCTTCGTTGCATGCGAGGGAAGCCACCTAAAGGGATTATAACGGATCAATGTCCTTCAATGCCGAGGGCCATTGAAGAATACATGCCAACTACAATCTGTAAACCATAATTGTTTGTATGCAAAGGATATGTTTTAGGTTTTGATGAATGACAACCAACAAAGGATTTGAGGATTTAGCTTTGAAAGCAAAAACAACAAACAAACGACAAGAAATCGAAGACCGCAAAAGATGTGTAAACGGTTTAGTCTCTTAGGACTTAGGTAATTTCTTGTTAAGAATCATATGTTAAAATCTCTCTCACACACTCACTAAAAATTCTTTTTGAAAAAGATATCTTATAAAATGATTGCAAAAGATGCTAGCCAAATGGTTTAGAAACTTGTTTTCAAAAGTACAAACACATAAGGATTGATTATAACTAGTTTAAGATCAATTCTAAGTGATTCAAAAACGTTTTCTAGGCCATTTTGGTCACTTGTGTTAGTCGATATGCACAAGATATAAATACTCAAGAGGGGGGGTGAATTGAGTATTGAACAACAATGATAAATTTTCGCGGAAGCTAAAAATACTTGAAATATAAATAACTCAAGTAAATTGAATTTGTATGTTTCCAAGGACTTAAGCCACTTCTTAAGTACTTACAAGGAGCTTTTACAATTTCAAAGTGCTTGTTTTAATTTAAATAACAATAATGTAAAAGTTGAGAGATAGAGATACAATACACAATTTATAGTGGTTCGGCCAAACTCTTGCCTACGTCCACTCTTTCTCAATCGCAATTGAGAAGTTCAACTATCCACCAAGCTTCGAAGGGTGCTTGATAAACCACTTACAACAAGAGACTTTGAGATACGCCTCACGGACTAGATCACCCAAATACTAACCCACTCCACTCGAAGTTATCCCCAACTTCAAGAATTTTCCTTGAGTGCTTAGTACTCTCTACGGATCCTTACCGACTATAGTGTATACTCAAATCTCAAACTCACAAAGAAGAGCTACACCACTCTCCTTTCACAATTCAACGAATTGAAATATTTTGAACGCTCTCTTGAAAGAGTATGTGATTACAATTGAAGTACTATGAACCAATTTGTGTATATCTCTCAAATTGTGTATAAAAACACTTTGGAAATGATCTTGAAATCAATTATAATAACAAGAAGGTTTAGAGCAAGTGTTGTATCTGAAATGAGGCTCAAAACCTTGTATTTATAGACTCCCAAAAGCATAGAGCCGTTGGGGTGTGAATGGAATCAAATCGTTTTGTCAAACTAGCCGTTTTTCTTGTTTTTAGCTTCAGATAATCGATTATCAAGGTTGGTAATCGATTATCATATAGCCGTTATGACCAAATTTTGAATTTTTGAACTAGATAATCGATTATGCTTCATGATAATCGATTACTTAACTCTGATAATCTATTATCCACCCTTGATAATCGATTATCTTAGGGTTTTGACCAACAAAACATTTTCAAACACTTGATAATCGATTATCACCATTGGGTAATCGATTATCTGATTGTTTTATGCTCTTAAAACATTTTTAACATGTAGAAATCAATATCAAATCACTTAGGATTGATTCCTAATCAAATGTAGCATGTAAAACAAGTTTGAAACTATGTACGGCTATTGTTTCGGCTTAAGAAAACATTTCTTTAAAACAAATTTTAGTGCGTGTGTGAGAGAGATATTGAATTTGGTTCTTGACAAAAATTTTACCTAAGTCCTAGACTCTAAGAAGGTCTTCATTCCTTGTGGACTTGGTTTTCTTGTTGTCGTTGTTGTTTGCTTTCAATGTAGTCCTCAATCCTTTGATGGTTGTTTTATCAACTTCATAAATGGTTGTCATTCATCAAAACCTATTTACATAAACTTGGCATGCATATGTAATCATGATTTACAACTTGCATCGATGCACATGATAGTGGCATCGATGCAAATGATTAACGTAAGCTTGCACCGATGCAATGGTGAAGTGCATCGATGCAGCAAAGCCAAAATTCAAATATTTTGGCAACGGCTAGCATCTGCATCGATGCAGAGAGGTGTGCATCGATGCAGATAGC
>JASCZI010242468.1:13459-25817 GCA_036250425.1 Stylosanthes scabra | reverse complement strand
TATCTTGAATCCTTCGATGCTTGTCCTCAATTCCATAATGGTTGTCATTCATCAAAACCTAATCATAAAAACCTTGCATGCATATTGTAATATGGTTTACAAAAATGGCCACGCTTTAAAGTGTGGCAATAGGTTACGAATGTGGTACCCTCTACAAGAGTACCCATAGATTTGAGAGTTGGCACGCTTCAAAAGCGTAGCGCATCAGTTACAAAAAGCCACGCATAGAAGCGTGGCCATAGAATCGCACATTTTCTCTCGCTTTTAAGCGCGGCGATAGCTAAAACTAAATGGTCACGCTGAAAAGCATGCCAATAGAGCAACCGCCACGGCGGCATCTGTCACCCTTCTAAAAACGTGCTGATATCTCCAAAAGCATGGCCGTATGTTTTCGGTACGCTTTTGGCCCCCTTAACGGTACACTTTATAAGCGTAGCTAATAGTCTGTTTTCTTGTAGTGACATTCGTCCCTGCCAAGTAAGTAGTGAAAACTTAATGGTTTAATTTTTCCTTTCTTTATTCAATGCAACACTTTAATATATAAGAGGAACTCTTAGAATAAGAATGAGAATGATATAGTGAGTCATCACTTTTAGAAGAGTCTGGTCTCATACTATGTGTATTATTTGTAGTTTTCTTGTGTTGGCCAATTTGTAGAGTCTGGTCTAATATTAAGTATTTTTACCATTTCTCTGGGTTAAGTAAAAATATGTTGCACCAGAAGGAGTGGTTTCTTTGCAGACCAGAACTGTTGTAATGATCATTCCTTCCTATTTTGCTAGTACATTATTGCACCCTTTATCTTTGAACCTAGCTGAATGACGTCGTGTTTAACATGTTCAGATTACTTCTATCTTTTGTTTCATATTGTTACAACGAGAATGTAATAATAAAACACTATCTGCCTTTGATGAGGATAACTTAATTCCATGTTTTGGATTCAAAGATGGTAATAACAAGCTGATTTACATATAGATCTTCATGCATTTAACTATGTGACAGGACCCACTTCTTTTGCCCCTATCATTGAGATGGCAATGACTATTGTTGAGCATATTGGTGGCCAGTATCATGTCTTGCTAATAATTGCTTATGGACAGGTAGGTGTCTTTTATACATATGTACTTCAATTGCTTTTTTTTTTTTTTTGGGTATGAATGTTAAGCATAAATTCCAATTTTCATTTGTGATACTTAAAATGTTGGCACAGGTGACTAGAAGCGTTGACACAGAGCTGTGGCCAGTTAACTCCACAGGAATAGAAGACAATAGATGCAATTATAAAAGCCAGGTGACTATTTTTTTTTCTCTCTTCTGTAGTTCGCATTCTGCATTCTTATATATATATTTGTTCTCCTCTTCTCTGCTATTTCTTTAATATAATTCTGCATTCTTTAAAATGTTGGCAGGTGACTATTTTTCTTTCTCCTCTATATTTTTTGGGGATACCCTGCATTACTTCTATTTCTTTGGTATGTAATTAAATTTTGAAATTGCTTAGAACCAGAATTTTTGCCATAACTGTTTCTTTTAATAAATGGCAGTATGTTTTCCTGTTTTAGTCCAAGCAAACCTCAAGCAAGATTAATTCAATTTGAGTTGAAATACTTTGACTAATTGACTTCACCTATCATAAATTAAAGAGATTACTTCTTAGTTTTCGTGTCTTTTAATTGAGTTAAAAGCTATGACTAGGACCACTTTATATGATTAGTACAAGGATAAAACTCCAAGAGAAGTGGAGTTAATCAAGAATCTTTTGCATTGGAATTTCAGTATATTGTTTGGTATCTAAATAAAAGTTAAATTGGTTTATAGGTTTTTGATGTCAAAAGTGTGAAAATTGTTGGCAAAGCATATGGAGCTAAAATACAAAAGCTTCCAGAAGCCAGCCATTTGCTTCTAGGAGTAACAGTGAGAGATATAGATCTTATTCTAATGTTGGTTCATTCTTGACGGTAAATTATTAAATGCCCTTTCCTCTTGATAGAATTGAAAGTAAAACTTGTCCTATTATTATTTTTAACTCAGAAAGAAGGGTATGCTAGGAAGGTTGGAGAAAAAGTTGAAAAAAGATGAGAAGAGAAAGAATGACATAAACTTGAAGAATTTGAGAGTGGAAAGAGATTGGAAGAGGATCCAGAGAACAAATTGAAGAAGAAAGTGTGGGCATTGATTTGTTTAATCTTTTGCTTCCTTGGTTTCTGTAATTTGTATGTCACATGTGTTTTGATTGGTAAAGTGTTAACCACACACTTTAAGTCATTAGTTATGTAAATGTACTCTTGATTGAGTTTCGTACATATTATAAATGTTATTTGGTATTTATATAAAAAATAATTCAATTTTATTTTATTTTTATATTTTGTTGAATTATAATTATTAGTTAAAATTTATAACTAGAAAACTAGTAATAGCGACTAATTTAGCAACCAATTTCAAAATTTGAGGTCATGTATTAGCAACCGATTTAGCAATCGAAAAATTAGCAACTGATTAGTAACCAATGAATTGGCTGCTGATAGAAACTGAAAATAGAGTTGGTTGCTATTTAGCAACCGATTTAGAAACCGAAATGTTGGTTGCTATTTAGCAACCGGAATGTTGGTTGCTAAATAGCAACCGATTTTGTAACCAATTTATTGATTGCCATTTAGCAACCGATTTTAGTTAGTGACCAATTTAGCAACCGATTTTGTTTGGCACATATTTGGTCACCTTAGTTGAAAATCAGTTGCTAAGTGTTAGCAACCGACATCGATTGCTATTTTAAATTTAGCAACCAAGGTTTTCGCGACCATCCAAATCGGTCGCTAAATCGATTGCTAAGGATTTAGTAACCAATTTTCATGAAAAATCGATAATTTCTTGTAATGAATATTGTGCTCATTTTAGACATATCCGATTCGCTAAGTTTACCTATTACTTAGTTTGGACTTTAGATTCTTCCATCAACTTTAATGCATGTTTCTAGAATGTTCCAATGAAATCGAAACATCAATGTTCCGGAAAATAGATAAAATATTAAAATATATTAAAACATATTCTCCTAATATAAAGACTGTGCATCAATACCATTGAAATTTTGGTTTGTGTATCCAAGTGAACGTATTTCGCATTTTAAAAATTGAAAAAAGAAAAAAAAATTGAAATAATTTAAAATTTTCTTCACTCACAATATTTATTACAATTTTGTCTTTTGTGTGTTCATATGCCTTAATTTGTTTATAACTCCTCTTAATATTGTTTAAAATACTTAAATTTTACAATATTATGAGTCTTATTTATTTAGCATAATTTATTATTTTTTAAAAAAATAAATCCACACAATATATTTATTTTTGACAATCCTCTTAACATAAAGGTTATATTCGTTACTCACTTTTCAATATAAAATTGAATGATGAACAGTAATATTAATATTAATTTAATATGATTTTTCAATTTAACTATAATTTTTTAAAATAAAAATAAATCAATCACTCATAATTTCATATTTTTAAATAAATGCATTTAACCAAAACTATATATGAAAATAATAATTCATATTATTTATTAATTTTTTTTACCTCAAGTAACTTATTTCTTATATGTTGATGCCTAACGTTGTATAAAACTTGTCAAAAAAAAATCATTATTCCTTATCCACAAACAAATTTTCCTATCATAATTTATAAGTGAAATTTGGTCATTCACAGAATTTTTTTTTATTTAAAAGGACTACAAATTTTTTGAGCCCAAAATGGAACCCAACACTTGTTACAAACTAACCATGAAAACTAACTACAAGACAAACCTTTCTAATCACTAGGTGATCTGCAGAAATACAGAAATTTTTTGCTGACCTCAACGGACCATGTGCATCTGCTAAAGGAATCAGTTGCAAGGAACCAATAGCTATTTGTTACGTGTCCATCTAAATGTGTAGAACAAGTTTATAATCTACGCAATAGTAATCGTCCTATCTATCTATTAAGTATTCTTTTAGTTCGAAAAAAAAATTATCAAAACAATTATATTCAAATAATTTATAAACATACCGACGATTAATTATTTTATGAGAAGGCATGGAGGTGGGAGAGATGCAACATTCTGTTTACGATGTATCCAAGTTGATGAAAATTGGAAAGTCAAATGGTACTAGTTGTATTGTGCAAGTAGAATTGTAACTGCAGAAAGAAAATGAAAAGTATTCAATTGATAGAAATGGTAAAAATTTAAAACTTAAAAAGTAGTTACAAGTCCATCATCATTATCCCTCTGGCCAAAAAAATAGCACATGGAGTAATCACGATAAATTTGGATAATTATTATATTATTATATTATTAAATTAAAATTAAATTTATTTTAAACATATCTCCTATTAGTTAGGAGAATAAATAATTAAACATTTAAAATAAATTAGATAATAAGAATTATGGATGAGTTATGGATAACATTTTATGTACAATAACTTTATTTTTAATAAATTACTATAGTAATTAACAGGTTCAACTATTATACCTAATGATTGACACTAATGATAATGGCCAAAATTAATGTTAGGAGGGAAAAAAAAAAACTATTACCATTACATGGCCAAAGTTAATGTTAGGAGGAAAAAAAAAAAACTATTACCATTACATGAAGAGAAAACAAGTGGAACTTATCTGAAAAGGACTACATTCCTAAAATGGTTCTTATCTTACTAGGCGGATGCCTTCAAACACTCGGAAAGAATGGCCCATGGCTGGACTTGTGTCTAAGTGTCTTCTATCCCCGCCAATAGCATACTAACTTCCTTTTCTCCCTCGTCGTGAATTGAATTGTAGAAATGTGGCATCTATCTTTTCCGATAAATTACACCTTCTTAGGATTGCATCAACTTCTTTTTAACATATTCAGCATAGCAACCTCATGCAGAGATAGAGGTTGTTGAATAGCACACAAGCAGTTAATGAGAAAGATCTTGGAAGGGGACATTATTAGGAGTTGAAGGCAAATATCACTCAACCAAATGCTGGTCTATTGGATATTAGTTCTTGTTATGTCCAAATACAAGATGGTAATTATAAAAATATAGTTGTTGCAAAGTAGTGAAAAAATGTTAAACTTAATCCAAAGTAAAAAGTTAAGTGAGTACCTCTAAATTTTCACAACTAAAGCAGCGAGCTGTATTATTATCAAACTCATGTGATAGATAATACTTTTGATACCGGTATGGGTGGCACCTATAGTCAATCAAACCAGCTGCATTTATTTGAATCTAGCTAAGAGTGAAATATATCAGAACAAGCGCATACAGAAATAACAAATAACTAGCTGTATATAATGAGTACTGTTAAGACCAGATTCCTTAACGATTGTCTAAAGGACTTTGAATGGGGTGCCAAGCCTCAATATTCGAGGTAAGGAGATGTACCTTCGGTGACAAGCTCTACGACGTAACAGAGAACTATGGCGGAGAAGGGGGTTGATATGAAGGTGAATAACCCTAGAAGCCCAGAAATGGGATTATGGGATTCTAGGTCGAATGTTGTGAGTAGGGTAAGAGAGTGTGTACCTTGAAGGGGTGATGCCCCTTGCTTATATAGGCTTCAGGTGGTTAAGATCCTTGTGGGATCTGTTGAGATTGTATCGTATCTTTCTTGTTTTAGATAATTCCTTTTCCTTGTGGGCCACTCATTCGTGGCCTTATTCCTTTGAGAATTGGGCCTTGGGGCCGGTCCGTAACATTGCCCACACTCGGGAGCTTGAGTTACTTTGGGCCAAGCTTCCGAGGTGAATTTTCTGATGTCCTTCCGACTGGTTTTTCTTCAAACATTCCGGTTGCTTAAGTTGCGGTGGCTTTCCATTTTCTTTTATTCCAGTCACCGCGTGTCTTTCGTGGCTGCTTTATCTGAAGAAAACTTTTTGTTTGCTTTTTGCTGACGTGTCGAGGGTTAGTGATGACTTTTCGCTCACTTTTTGAGGGGGTGCGGTTTTCGAAATTTCTGAAACCGTCCCATCAATTACTTGCCCCCTGAGTTATCCAAAGCGTGTTTAAGAAGCATTTGGAGACTCAAGAGTTTCTTTTCTTTCCTTCTTCTCATTTCGCCTTCCTTTTCTCTCGTGTGTTCTTGCGTTTCTGCATTTTCTTGCCCAGATTTCAGCGTTCTTCCCCGTTGCGGTTTTTTCGATCACAGGTACCCTTTTCTTCTTTCTTCTTTTCGTTTGCTGTACTGCATTACTATTTCTTTGGTTAGGTGTATTTTTGGGTGGGTGTTTCACCATTTTTCCCTTTGTTTCGACTTTGTTGCTCTTCTTGTTCTTTGCTGTGATTTCGTTCTTCTGTGTTTCCTCTTTTCTTCGGTTTTCTCTTGTTGTCGCGCCCTCGTTTGTGTCCTTTTCTTCTTCTTTTTCTTTCTCTTTTTTCTTTTTTTTTTTGATCGTGGGTTCTGTCTTCCTTTGCAGTCTTAAGTTATTTGAGATATAGCGAAGAAGAAATCTTGTCAAAACGTTCGTGTCCCTCGAGTACTTTCCGTGGTTGAGAGGGAGTTGTATGGTTGGGTTGACGAGGAGATTTTTACTCAGCCCTCGGTGGTGGAAGCCGATGCGCTTCCCGAGCTCCGCCGTGAGATGAGGCTGATGGTCGATCGAGCGGCCGAGGGGGATTTTGTGTTGGAGGCTGCTGGTCCTTCCGACCGGTTACCCTTCCGGGCTCAGGAGGACAGGAGCCATTATCTGTGGGTTTATACCGAGTTGTTTACTCGTTTGGGCGTCCGGTTACCCTTTACGGACTTCCAGAGGGAGGTTTTGTCTCGGTGCTGGGTGGCGGCTAGCCAGCTTCATCTCAACGGGTGGGGCTTTCTTCGCACCTTTGAGCGGGTGTGCTTGCATTTCGGCTTCCGCCTGTCATGGCGCATTTTCCTTTACACCTATCAACTTCACGCTCCACCCCCCGAAAAAGGATTCATGTCCTTCCGCGCCTACCAAGGTCGAAAGTTCTTTGACTCTTTTGAAGAGTCTATTCAAGAGTTTAAGTGGCATTACTTTAAGGTTCCGGCTCTTCCTGGTAAGCGGCCGTTCTGGCTGGATGATGAAGGTGCGCCTTTCTCGTGGGTGTATTGGAACGCTGAGGTGGGGGATTTTCGCGTTTCTGCGTTGGATCCCTTAGAAACCTTGGCTTTCGAGTTCCTTCAGTCTCTTCCAGCCGGGATGGGGAAGAAATCCAACTTTAAGTGTCGTTGGATTTTGGATCCCAATGATGCTGATGTTGGGGCGTTTCTTGGTATTTTCTCCATACTCTTTTGCTGCTATGTCTATGTTCTTGTTTTTGTTGATTTCTGCGTTGGGGTTTTAACATTTTGGCGTTTGCAGATAACTTGCTTAAGGATATGGAGAAACAGAGTCGTTTCGACCGCCTTATACAGAAGATGAAGGAGGCGGAAGGGGTGGGTCCTCGCTCGATCCTTCCTTCGTCCAAGGCTCAGACAACCGCTTCCGGCGCCTCGGCCTCTGATCCAGTTGCGCTAGCCTCCATTCCGGCTTCTAAGGTTGCGGGGAAACCGACGAGTGCCACGGCTGCCAAGCCTTTCTCCGTGGAGAAGGAGGAGGGCGTTAGGGAGGATCCGGCTGCTGATCTTAGACAGAAAAGACGGAAGCGGAAGGCTTCGGAGGCTTCCGCTGAAGAGGCTGCTTTAGGGGGTGACTCTTCCTGGAAGCATAAGGTGAATCCTATTGATCGTGCTTTCCCCTCGGATTACAATTTCCGGACTGCCCTGGATGCTGGCCTTACGAATGGTCTCATCTGAAAGATTCTTGACCCTTTGGTTCCAGAGCAGCTACTTGGGACCTCAGTTCCTTGCTTGCCAACTCACCGCTTTCCTTCAGGTATGTACTTTTAATGATTGTTTCTTCATTGTTTGTTATTATTATTGCGATTGTCGTTTTTGGGTTTTGCTGGCTTTAATCTTGCTTTTTTCTTAGGTTGGTGTGGAAAATACCTTTGCTGCGAAGGCGTAGTTAGAGAAGGAGCTGGCGGCCACCAAGGAGCAGGTGGATGTGCTCACTGCAGAGAGGGATTCTGCCTTAGCAGCCCACCTTTTGCATGCAAAAATCAAGTCACCGATCGAAGAGTTTGAGCGTGCCGAGGGTGAGCACTTTTTGCCACCGAGCGCATGGAAGAGGTGGAGATAAAGGCTAAAGTGCAGGCTGCTGAGCTCGAGTCCTGCTGTTCTGCTTTGGCGCAGAAAGGGTAGAAGGTTGAGTTTCTTTCTCAATCTTTAAAAGGGAAACAGACGGCACTGGATGAGGCCGAGGCCGCCGCGGCTCATTGGCGTGGTGAGTGGAGGTCTTTGGCGGAAGAGAATGGTGAAATGGTCCAAGAGACTTTCGAGATCTTGATGGACCAAGTTCGCCATTTGAATCCGGCCATTGACTATTACATGATTACGCTGGATACCCGCTGGGATCCCAAGGCCAAGAGGATTTATAATCCTAAGGCTGAGGTCCAGGGGCAGCCGGAGCCTGTGGTGGAACAGCCGGAACCTGTGGCCGAGGAGCAGCGTGCTAAGGAGGTTGTGGCGCCGGAAGGTGGGAGATGCCCCACTTAAATTTGTAAAAATTTGGACACTTTTTCTTTTTTATTTGTGCTTTTGTTTTGTGAATACTTTTAGTACTGTTTGGGCTTCCCCTTTTTTGGGTTTTTTTAGAGTACTTCACGTTGGGTCCCTTTTTGGTGGGACTTATATATACTTGTTGCGCATATATCTTCCGCTTGCTTGATTTTTCAATCTCTTGCGAAGCTTTTTATGTTTATGTGCATCTCATATCCCGGGTGATCAGTCTGGGGTGGAGCGGCGGAGTTTGGTTCGTCCGCTTAGTTATTGCCCTTTGGGTTATTTGAATGCCACTTTTAATAGGGCTCCTGGGCTCTTTGGCATTTATTTCTTTTGTAGAAGATGCTCTTGCTCTCTGTTGTATGCACTTTTGTGCTTGATGGTGTAGTAAAATTTGCGATAAGAAAAAGACTAAACAAGATCAGATGCTTCTAAAGAATGAGTAAATTTATTTCATTAATCTTGACGGCCAGTGTGGCCGGAACGCTTACATGCCTCGTTAAAACCTTTCCATCCAAAAAACCATTTTAGGAAAAATAATAGATGGGAGGAAAAAGAGTACATGCTACTACGTTCGATTACATGTGATACTTCTTGAGGTTGGATATGTGCCAAGTTCTCGGAACCTGGCCTCCTTCGATGGTATCGAGTTTGTAGGCGCCTTTTTCGAGCACTTCGACCACCCGGTAGGGGCCTTCCCAGTTTGCTCCTAGCTTCCCTTGGGTTGCATTCTTTCCTCCTATGTCAGCTCGTCGCATCACTAGGTCGCCTTTTTCCAAGTCTCTTTTCTTGATCTTTTTGTTATATTTGGCAACTAAGAGTGCTTTGACTGCTCGTTGTTTTATCCTTGCCTCTTCTCGGATCTCGGAGACCATGTCTGCCTCTGTTTCCCTTCCGCTTTGGTTTCCTTCCGGGTCATAAGCCAATACCCGGGTGGTTTGGTCTGCTATTTCCAAGGGGATCATGGCTTCCGTCCCATAGGTGAGCCGAAAAGGCATTGTCCCTGTTGCTGATTGCTATGTGGTCCTATAAGCGCAGAGTACACTTCCGAGTTCTTCCGCCCAGCATCCTTTCTTTTCATCGAGTCTTTTCTTTAACCCGTTCAGGATCACCTTGTTCATGGCTTTGACTTAGCCATTTGCTTGTGGGTGTTCCACGGATGAGAATTGTTGGTGGATTTGAAATCCTTCTAGGAATTTTCTGAACATTCTATCTGTGAATTGTGTCCCATTGTTGGATGTTATAACCCTTGGGATTCCAAATCTAGTTATGATGTTGTTCCAAACAAACTTCTTGCATTGGCTTGCGGTGATTGATGCTAGGGCTTCGGCTTTCGCTCACTTTGTGAAGTAGACGATTGCTACAATCAGATACTTTACTTGGCAGGGGCTTTTGGGAAGGGCCCTAGGAGGTCAATCCCCCATTTGTCGAATGGCCAGGGATCCATGATGGCTGATAATTCTGTTGCGGGCACTATCTGCAGCTTTGAGTGCTCTTGGCACCTCTAGCATTTTCCGATGTATGCCTTGGCGTCCACTTGCATGGTGGGCCAGTATATGCCTGCTAGTAGAATTCTTCTTATGAGGGCTTTTGCTCCTTGATGGTGTTCGCAGGCTCCTTCGTGTGCTTCCGAGAGGATTGTTTGAATTCTCACTTCTTCCACGCACTTTAAAGTGGGGTCATCACTCCTCTTCTGTATAGCTCTCCGGCTACTATGGTGTAGTTTGATGCTTATCTTCTGAGCTTGTTGGCCTCACCCTTGTCTTCAGGGAGGGTTCCGTGTATGAGGAATTTTGTGATGGGGTTTCTCCAGCTCTCACTTTCTGAAATTGATAGCACGGTTTGCACTTCATCTATGGATGGTTTCTCTTTAGTTTCTTGGATGAGGGTGCGATTTCCTCTGCCCGGTTTGGTGCTTGCTAATTTTGACAGAGTGTCTGCCCGGTCGTTCTCCTTCTGGGGGATGTGTTTCATCTGCACCTTTTGAAAAAGGCTTAGCAACTCCTTTGCTTTCTCCAAGTACTTCGCCATTTGAGGATCTTTGGCTTGGTAGCTCCCGTTGATTTGAGAGGTGATGATTTGGGGGTCGGATCTGACTTCCAGTTCGGAGATTCCGACTTCCTTTGCTAGCTTTAGTCCTGCTATGAGTGCCTCGTACTCTGCCTGGTTGTTGTTGGCTTGGACTGGAACTTTATGGCCATCTCGATGGCTATGTCTTTGGGTCCTTCTAACAGCACTCCACCCCTACTTCCCTTTACATTCGACGAGCCGTCTACATGCAAGATCCATGGGATGTGGTCGTCCGTCTGAGGTTTGGGGGTGAGTTCAGCTATGAAGTCAGCCAGTACTTGTCCTTTGATGGATGTTCTTCCTTCATATGTTATGTGGTACTCCGATAGCTCAACGGACCAAGCTAGCATTCTTCCTGCCAGGTCAGGTTTCTGCAGGATTTGCTTCAGCAGTTGGTCCGTTCTCACCACGATCGGTTGAGCTTGAAAATACTGCCTAAGCCTCCGAGCCGCCACGGTAAGGGCTAATGCCAACTTTTCCAGCTTTTGGTATTTCAGCTCCTCTCCTTGGAGGGTTTTGCTGATGAAGTACACGAGTTCTTGTACCTTTCCTTTTTCTTGGATTAGTGTTCCGGCCACCGCGTCATCGGTGGCGGCTAGGTAGATCACCAAAGGATTCCCTTCTTCCGGCTTCACCAGGATGGGTGGGGCTTCTAGGTAGTCTTTGAAGCTTTGAAAGCTTTCTGGCACTCATCTGTCCATTTAAACTCTGCTCCCTTCTTTATGAGTTTGAATAGCGGGGCTGCTTTTATTGCTGATTCCGAGAGAAATCTAGATAGTGCTGCTAACCTTCTTGTTAAGCTTTGCACTTCTTTTAGTGACTCTGGCTGTTTCATAGAGATGATGGCTTGATATTTTTCCGGGTTCGCCTCGATTCCTCGGCTGGTCAGCATGAAACCGAGGAATTTTCCGGCCTCTACTGCAAATGCACACTTTGCAGGGTTGAGTTGCATCTGGTGCTCCCGAAGCTTACTGAAGACTCTCTTTAAGTTTGGGATGAGGTCTTCTTCTGTCTTTGTTTTGACCAACATGTCATCCACATAGACTTCTAATATTCCTCCTAGCAGATCTTTGAATACCTTGTCCATGAGCCTTTGGTAGGCGGAGCCTGCGTTCTTCAGTCCGAATGGCATCACTTTGTAATAAAAGTTTCCAACAGGGGTGATGAAGGCTGTCTTCTCAGCGTCTCTGAGATACATCGAGATTTGATTGTATCAGGAGTAGGCGTCCATGAAGGATAAGAATTTGTAGCCCGACGCTCTATCTACAAGGTTGTCCATGCTCGGAAGTGGGTAGGGGTCTTTCGGGCACGCCTTGTTTAGGCTGGTGTAGTCTGTAAACCATGTTAAAATATGCATGCAAGGTTTTTATGATTAGGTTTTGATGAATGACAACCATTATGGAATTGATGACAACCATCGAAAGATTTGAGGATCCACTTGAAAGCAAAACAACAACTACGACAAGAACACAAAGTCCGCAAGGTTGAAGACGTTTTAGAGTCTTAGGACTTAGGTAAACTCTTGTCAAGAACCAAATTAAATTATCTCTCTCACACACACACAAGAAAATGTTTTTAAAGAAAAGGTTTTACGAAAACTATGGCCGTAAATGTTTTATAACCAAGTTTGTTTAACACTTAGTGCATGTTGTCAATCATGACCTTTGTGCACTAAAGTGATAATGACTTGAACTACAGAACTCTAAAT
>JASCZI010242467.1:0-17963 GCA_036250425.1 Stylosanthes scabra | reverse complement strand
GCTAAAAGAAACGAAAACTTTCAATAGAATTCCTTACAAAATCACTCACATGATGGAAAAGAAGAATCACAAACGTTTTTTTTTAGTAGCTACATAAGCAATTTTCGTTTTTTTTAGCCGAGTCAAACTAACAGAGGGGTATAATTGTACTGTTTTTACAAAGGTCAGGGGTTATTAAGTATTTCACAAAAGTCAGGGGTGAATTTGTATAATTCTTGAAACGTCAGGGGCATAAATGTCCTTTACCCTTAAAAAAATAATTAGAAAACTTAATTTATTTTTAAATTATCTTTTTAATTAGCACTAACATTGTTTATTCTTTTATGTTTTCGAAAATGACATATATTCAAAATTTTACACATTTAAGTATTAAGAGGATAAATTATTAGAAAGCAATTTTTTTTAAACCTGTAATTTATTTAATTCATTAAAAACCTTTTTTTGTTTAAATTCCAACACAAAACTTCTACCTCTGATTTCTTAATAAAGTAATTAGGATATTTTTGCAAAAAATTATTACTAAACTTCAACAACAATTCTATTTGTAAGTTAAAATTAGCCACTAAAATCAGCCATCACATATAATACACATTGAAATATAAAATACACATGTCATTTAACTTATTTTTAATGTAAATTTTATATTTCAATGCGTATTATACACAGGTGGCTTATTTTATTGTATAGTATAACCCTTAATTGAATAATTCAAATACACTCAATATTTTTAAGTATTTCTAAAGCTTGCATGCTACTGGAGAAAGAAGTGGTAAGGACTTTTCTTTAGCTATAACTATTGACTAGCATCGAATCAAATCTTATCTAGGTATAATATAAATTAGAAGTTTGTAGGTAAAATAAGACATAGCATTAAGTATATTTTAACATCATGTAAAAACAAATATATGAATAAAATAAAATAAAAAATTTCATGAAAGATAAGTACAAGAGATATGTTGGGAAGCGTTGTGTAGAGCTAACCAATTGTTGTGATCCGTAATGTCCTTTCTTGTGTCTCCAGCCTCAATAAAATATTCTCCTCATTTGTATTTTTATATGCTTCTAATTTCTAAGTTCTAAAATACTGCCGTTTCCATGCATAAATGATTCTGTGGATAATTGTTGGAATATAATGCCCATTGCATTCACGTGTTCCTTTAAAAAATTTAGGGCAAGAGGTAGGCGTAGACCATCAAAACGTTTTTTTTATAAATAAACGTTTTGATTAAAGAAACTGCAAACAAATAAAATTAACATACATGAGTCATATTTTTAAGTATCAAGTAACACAAATGGACACATTGAATACAAAAGTTAGTTGTTTTAATAAGGGAAAAATACTGTTTATGCCATAATGGTTCGTTGTGAAAATCAGTTTTGTCACAAACTTTTTTTTATCTAAAAAATGTCACAAAGGTTTCAATTTCAAATTAAAATGACCAAAATGCAGTTGTGGTGACGGAAATACCCTTCCCCCTTAATAAAGACGTTTGTCTTCCCACGAAAACCCCAAAACGCATTTCACACACCGGTGTCGATGACGAAACAAAAGAGAGAGCTTGGGGAGCCCTAATACCGTGCGAGTGATGAAGGAGCTGCGAAGACTAAAATCGGCGACGGCGGTGTGGGAACACTTGGCATTGGGTGAACGAAGGCTTCTTCTCATCTGCGATGGTGTGTTCTCACCTCGGGGCAGAGCGTGACTTCAACTGTGCCAGGTAACTTCGAAAATCTCCAACTATACTATCCCAACATCGTATTCTAGTTCTGAATGAGTTGATTAGGGTTTATTGTATGTAGCATTGTTGATGGTGTGTTTGTTGAGTTAATGTTAGGATTTTTTGCATTGTTAGGTGTTATTGATGTTGCTGATGATGGTGTACTTCAACATAAAACTGTATCACAAGGGGTATTTTGGCTATATTGATGGGGTTATGAGGTATGTGAGGAGCTCACCATTGAAGACAACGACAATGATTTATGGTGTGTTTATGAGGCATCAAAACAGCTTCATAGGCTAGGACATCAAGACGGTGATATTGCTTCCATGTGATACAAGGATCCTGCAATACAAGACTATTCAATTGGGTTGAGGATGTTCCTAAACGACGCAGATGCTATTGAGATTGTCAGAATTGGTGTAAAGAGGAAGCATGTGGAGTTGTTTGTGGTGCACGAAGATGCACCGGAAGAAGGTTTCCCTGACATTGGGTACATGAACGTTGCGGGCGATACGAGGGAGAAATGTTGAAGTCGGGGGAGAAGTTGGACCAAATGAGGAAGCTGGTGCTGAAGCTGATGTAGCAAATGGGCAAAATGAGGAAGGCTTTGTTGAATCAGATGTCCCAAATGATGAAAATGGGGGAGGGGCTGTTGAAGAAGCTGCCCCAGTTGTGCAAAATGGGGAAGAAGCTGTTGATGAAGAAGCTGACCTGAATGTGGAGAATGAGGCTGTCGTGGCTGAAGATGCTAGGTCAAATGAAGAAGGGGAGCCTATTTCTGGTGAGGCAGAATCCAATGAAGAAGCTGCCCACAATGATCATGCTAAAGATGTGGTTGGTGAAGGTGATGAATCAATGGATTATGGCAACAACGTAGATGCTGGTGGGGAGGAGCAGCCATCTGTGGGTGAGGGTTACAATGCTGGTTGCAATGATCGCGAAGATGACAGTGCTGATGCAGAATATGTTCTTTCTGCAGAAGAGGTAGACAGTGCCGAGGATGCTCACTTCACTGCAGTGAAGAAGACCTGGATTTGGGTGATAATTTCTTCGGGGTCCAAGTAGAGGCCGGGGACACGGGTGTTGACAAAAGGAAAAGGGTCTTAAATGAAGATTTCGAAGAGGAGGGGGAAGGCAGCGATGAGGTCGAGGGTGGGTATGATAGAGAGCATGGTCACAAGACCCAAGCAAACATGGCAGAGTATAGGTGGGAGCCTGGGACTTTGTACGCTTCAAGGGAGGAGTTCAAAGAGGCAGTGACAGCTAATGCAGTTTATACTAAGAAGAGAATTAAGTTCCACAAAGTTGATCGGAAGCGGGTGATTGTAAACTGCCAAGAGGGATGCCCATTCAGGCTATATAGTGTCGAGATGAGTGGAGGGGATACTTGGTAGCTTAGGAGTGTGAAGGTGACACACACCTGTGCATAAGTTCAAAGGGTTGGCATTTTGAAGGCAAAATGGCTGGGGAAAGAGTTTAAGAAGAAGGTACAACACAATCTGAAGGTGAAGGTTAAGGAGCTATTGGCAAAGGTAGATAGAAAATGGAACCTCACAGTATCTTCATCAATGGTAGCAAGGACAAGGCAGAATGCACTGAATGAGATACAAGGAACATACACGGAGCAATACAAATGGTTGGCAGATTATGCTTCTGAGTTAATTCGATCAAACCCCGAATCTTCGGTTTACCTAAAGGTTTCAAGATCACCAGATTTTGAGCAAGAGGTTCAAAATTCATCGATGGTGAATTGGTGTATATTCTAACGAATATACATCTGCTTGGACGATTGCAAGAAGAGTTGGTAGCAATGCAGGCCCTTTATTCATCTAGATGGTTGCTTCTTGAAGACACCAGAAGGGGCAACTTCTAATAGCAATTGGGTGGGACCCGAATGATCAGATGGTGGCTATTGCATATGCTGTTGTAGAATCAGAGAACAAGGACTCATGGGTTTGGTTTTCTAACTCACCTTGTTGATGATTTGGGCGCTGAAAGACTTGGAAGAGCTACCTTCATGTCGGACCAGCAGAAAGTTAGGTTGTCACCTTACTTATATTCAATTGATGTGATAAATTATTTATTCTAGTAGGCTACAGTTGTTGACAGGATGAATATATGTGGATATTTTTGGTTTGTAGGGTCTTGTCCCGGTTATTGAAGATGTTATACAAGGAGTGGATAACAGTTTCTGTATGTGTGACGGCGGCCCCGAGACCGGTCCAGAAAAAGCAGTGTTTCGTTGCAGATAGCTCCGAACCAGTATTACGGGAACCGTGCCAAATTTAGTTTAAAAGGTGTCACAGGGTGCAACCAGTTAAAAATACCGAGTACTAGACTCGGGTCGTTCTCCCTAGGAACTGAAAACTGTAGTTTGCTTTTGGTTGAGAAAATGTTTGGGTTGTAGTTGAGTTATGAGAACAAAGAGCAGAGAAAACAAGATTGCAATAATAAAATAGTGCTCGGCCATGGATTGAAGTATTGTGCGTCCCTATTATCACTACCAACCCAAGCTTGGATGGGCTGTCACATAAAGGAAGCAAGTCACTACTGTCAAATGGTCGAGTGGTAGAGTTAGCCCCTATCCGAAGGTTCTGTGCTAGGTATACACAATAACGTAAGTCCTTGGTATTCGGCGAACTCGAATAACCCATCAAATTCACGTCGTTAAGGACTTCCCGTTATTGGCAGGGACGTAGAGTTAACGGCATCGGAACTAACCCCGTTCCTCCCTCCGTTGCCTTTAGGGACCAGCAGCTAAGGTCATTCGCTCACTTCAACACATGGCCAAGACTCAAGGTCACTACTCACTAATAGTAGAAATCATAATGGCATAAATAAAACGGGCAACATAACAGGAAGACATAATGATAAAATAGCAGAAAATAAACGGACAGAGTAACGGTACTTTAATATTAAGAGAAATGAAACGGGCAGAATAACAGTATAGCAATTAAACAGAAAAAGCAATAAAATGTTTGGCCGGTGTGACTTACAAAAAGGAAATCCTAAGAAACTAAAACTATAACTAAGAGAGAATTGGTGTATGAAGGGCTCCTCAAAATGGTGTGGTCTTCCTCTATTTATAGGCTCCAATTCTGCCTCTGATGCGTATGCACTGGTGCTTGAGGTGCGTACGCATAAGTTCCAGTTCCAGCTTAGACGTGACGCCCAAGTCTTGGCAATGCGTACGCATGTCACCATGGGTGTGTACGCATAGGCATCTGAATTGGCCTCCAAGCTTTTCTTCGTGATTTCTTCATTCCTCGTGCCCTTTTTAGCCACTTCCGCTCCGATCTTATCCTATTAAACCCTGATACACTTGCACAAACAAATCAAGACATCGAGTGGAACTGGAAATAGTTGAATACATAGCAGAAAATTGGCTAAAATAGCAGGTGTTTGCACTTTAAGTCATAAGGAACAATTATTCACGAACTTGCTTGTTTCGCAAGTATTTAAGTGGTCAGAGGCTGATAAATTGCCGATTTATAGCACAAAAATAACCATAAAAAATGGGTTTATCAATGTGCCACTTATACAACAACTTCCAAAAGGGGTTCCGGGACTGCACCTCAAAGGAATGATGTGGAAGTCTGCAAAGGCCACATGGTGGAGAGACTGGGAGAAAGAGATGAGAGAGGTGAGACTTGTAAATGAGGGGGCTTTCAGGTACCTTAATGCAATACCACCTAGGTTCTGGTCGAGGTCTAGATTCTCATTTCACTCTAAATGTGACACACTAGTTACTAATTTAGTTGAGAGTTTTAATAGTGAAATCTTGTTAGCTAGAGAGAAGCCTATATATACAATGTTAGAGGAGATTAGAGTGTATCTCATGACCTGGTGGGTTGAAAATCGAGAACTGATTAGTAAATATGAGGGTAATGTGCTTCCTAGAATAAGGAAGAAGCTAGAGAGGAGGGGGAAATATGCTGGACACTGGAGGCCTGCTTGGTCAGCTACACAAACTTATGAGGTTCATAGAGACAAGGAGAAATTTGTGGTTGATCTGGCATCAAATGAATACTCTTGTCGGAGGTTTCAACTAATTAGTGGACTACCTTGTGTTCATGCAATCTGTTGCATCAATTTTACGGGTCTGAACATATATGAGTACGTTGACGATTGTTACAAGAAAGAGGCCTATATAAAGTATCATGAACATGTTATTCATCCCTGCAATGAACTAGCTCTGTGGGAGAAGACCATTTTTCATGACATCATGTCTCCACCATTTCGAAGGCCAAGTCACAGACCCACCAAGAAGAGAAGGCGAGGTCGTGGTGAAGAGGAAGGCAGAAACCTGAACCGTGTTTTAAGGATTGAGCAGGTTCAGAGGTGTTCAAACTGTGGTGCGGCCGACCACAAAAGGAGGGGCTGCAAGAAGCCATCAGAGAGTGTATGTATATATATGTGCTACAAATTTTAGGGTTATTTGGGTGTGTTTGTATATTAGTTGATGCACTTTTTCTTTTTTTTTTTGTTTGATAAAGTTTGTTTATTATGTACTATATTATTGTTATATCTGTTTTCTAGCACTTTATTGAATATGTTTGAGAGCTTGGGTCTGATGACTGTTTGTTCTCCAATATTTTCTTGTTTGGACTAGTATTTTTTGAATCATTTAATTGTCAAGGTTGGGTTATCTGGAAACAGGTTGTTGATATGCACCTTATTGGTGTTGGCATAGATGACTTTGTCTGAAATGGTTATTCTGTTTTTGGGTTATTCCTTACCTTTTTTGGCCACTTTCTCAACATTGCAGGCCTATCCATGTAAAAAAGCAAAGGCCAGCTCATCAATAAATGGTAAGGACGAGACTAATAACAAATCTGTTACACAGGGGGCTGCTAAGTCCCTTTCACAGCCTCCATCCCATACCTGCAACCAAAAAGGGAAGGCAGCAGTGGGAGTGTCTTCATCACTGCCTCTCCCAAATAGAGTAGCTTCAAACACCAATCCCACATGGCTTGGAAGAGCAAGAAAAATAGCTGCAACCACTTCTACATTACACCAACCACCAACTCAATCCAACAAAAACTCTCAAAACAGATCCACCAAAAATTCATCCAACAGGCCCAATGTTATTTCAGCTTCTCAGCCAAACAGAAACTCATCCAAGTCTTCTGACAAGCCCAGTTCAAGGCCCAGTTCATCTCAACCCATCGGATCCAAGCCTAGGTTTTGTGTTAGGCATGTTGGTAGAGGGCCTCATGTTTCCCCTCAGAAGCTAAGACAGATGGCAAAGCTTCCACCAAGAGCTTGGGGAAATATTAAATAGCACCACAAAGAGTTGTCATGAATTGCTACTTATGAATTTCACTCTAAATACTTTTGTGTTTTGTAATTAGCAACTTCAAATACAATTAAGCTGTTGATATTTTGGTTATTTTGTTGTGTGCTTGTTTGGAACTTTTTATGTAATAGGATAACCATTAAACTTAACTTGGCAGGGACCACTTTTGGTATTTTGTAAATGGCAAATACCAACTCATGTTTTCATTTCCAATGGTTAGCCATTTTGTATTAGTTGGAAATGTGGAAAGAACACTAATTAATGCTTGTATGTCTTTGAACATATTTTAATATGTATTATGAAAATTATGGCCAATGCATATTGGTGCTGTTATTGGTTAACTTGTTATTGGTTAACTGGTATTTGATGCATATTGGTGAAGTTATTTGTCAATTGGTATTTGATTGGTCTAATTCTGCTTGTAGCTTATTTGCAATAAAATGCACAAAGTTGCAATGAAATTCTTGCAGGTTATTAGCTGTAAGTCATCTTGTTTTTGGTTTCTGAAACATGGAACCATGCTTTAAGTTTAACATGCTTTCTAAGTTGCACATCTTATCACAACTCATTTAAACTTAGGGAAATGCATTTACTGGTTCATTACAGCAATTAAGAGCAACTTACATCAACTTCTTCTTTCTCAAATCACATAACCTAAAAAGTCATCTACATCATATACATTCAAATTTCTCATACATGATCATTACATCCACAAGCAACCATTGATGATGAGTACTTTCCCCTACATGTTGCAACCACAACCAAAACAGCCATAGCCACCCAAACAACCCAACAAACACAACAACCTTCAGCCTTGCAAGCCCTCACCTTTGTCTTTAGAGATAGCACCTTCTTCCTCAACTTGACATTCTCTGCATCATCTTCTAATTGCTCTTTATCAGCCCAGCAAAAGAAGTCACAATGTTCCTGAACCTTAAAATCACATCGTCAGATAAGAGAACCCTAAACCCACATTCATGCAACCATACAAAAACCCACTAAACAGTTACCTACCTCGTAATATACACATCCCCAAAATCGCCTCCCTGGATTTTCCTTCGTTCCAGCAACCCTCAGAGCATGACGTAGTCCGTGCGACCATAAGAGCCCTCTCCTCTGTGCACTCCTAGTGCTCCGACTAGACCTCAAACCTCCCGAGCTCTAGGAAGCCATGCCACCGAACCCTAAGCCCGACGACCTCCTGTATCCGCTTCGTTCGCAACGGGTATACAGGTTTTTAATAGTTTTAAAATTGGGAGTTTAGGGATTTTGGGTCTTCCCATTTGGGGGTTTAGGATTTTTTATTTTTTGAGATTTGGGGGCTTTGGGTTTTTAGTGTTTGTTCAGTTTACTAAATACAATAAAAAACAATTATAATTAATTGTTAACTGAAAATAACAAACCATAACCGTCTAAGGGCAAAACGGTCAATATATTTTTTAATTAAAAACTCAAACCTTTGTGGCATTTTTATATAAAAAAATGTTTGTGACAAAATTGATTTTCCCACCAAACCATTGTGGCATAAACAATACTGTTCCCTTTTAATAACCAAACATTTTCCTAAAAGATTCAAGTTAAAAAAGATGTAAATAACAAATAAGTAGTAGAAATGGTGCTCTCATTTTCAATTTTCACCCTTTGTTTATTGGATTGTGATTTCATCGTCCTCTACTCGATGGATTTAATTGTCATTATTATGAAGCTTCCATTTTTTAAATTATATGACAGACACAAACTTTTCTAATCTCCTCCGAGCTTGATCATCCTATCTCAAATGCGAAGTATCTAATAAAATCTTCAATATATGGAGCAATCACATTCCACTTCCTTATTTGAGCATTGTTTGATTATGTTAATGAATTATTGTTTGAATTCTTTTTAATGAATCATTGATTATTTTAACTGGTTTAAAAAATCCTAAAAAGTGATAGCACAATATTTAAGTTATATTAGTAAAGTCATTATTATAAACAAAATGATGATATCAATAATAATAAAAACAAAAAAAAAAAACCCTAAATGAACACCTCTTTTTTAACCGTGTTCCTTTATCTAAGAAAATAAAATCAATTTAAAAAAAACCAAAAAACACACTCCATTTTCTCTTTTTGTGCTTAACAAAAGGATGTAGTCGCACTAACAAAATCAAACTTGTGTAGATTTTAGTTAATATGATATTTGAATATAATAACAAGGAGTAAAATCGAAAATTAGAATTGGGTGTACGTTTAATTTGAAATAAAAAGGTAAAAGATATAAGCATAAAACAATTTTATTTATCAGATGTAAAAATAAATTTAAGAGGTATGTTACAAATATTAAAATCATAATAATGAAACACAGGTCCGTCTAAAATCAGCTCAATCATTTTTATGCTTCTAATGTATAGAAAGGTGTTTGCATAAAAAAAGGTATCTTATATAGGCTTTGACTTATATGGGGAAAGAAATTTCTAGTCCATCATGGACCAGGAAAAAAGATTCCGCATGGGCGGTGCGGATTGAATCGTTGGAAGAAAGGGAGAATTGGGGAATCTTACTTGAAGTTGTTTAAATTGCACAAACGACACGCATAACGTGGCAATGGAAAAGGATTAGGCGCGTGCTTCCATGCATGAAAAGTGTATTAAGTATTGATGAACTTGTGGGCTTGGAGCTGTGATCCATGTCTTCTATAGTAGAGGCCCTATTCTATCTGTTGCTTTGGGCTGCAAGACGGGCGGGTGTATAATGGAATATGTGCCCAAGAAGTAAATTAGATGGGCAAAAAGGAAAAAAAAGCAACTAACATGGTAAGTAGACACCAAAAACTAAGGTGAACACCCAAAAATATAAGTGAACACAATGGGGAACTATTTCCCCCTTTCGGTATGCCTAAACAGATGAATATGTATGAAAATTGAGCTTAGTAAATTTTGGAATTAAGCAATAACAAAATTAAAAAAAATTGGAGAAAGACATTATTGAAGCTTCTTATTTGTGAGTTTCAAAGGATATATATGTTGAGGAAAAAAATAATTCCAGTCTAAATTTTATTTCACCAGTAAATATTAATCTGAATAAATGGAAAAAAAGGGAAAAACATACATGATTATTAATTTATCTAAGGTGAATAATATAATCAGAAATGAACAATATAACGTTTTAGGGTTGAAATGAAGATTAATGAGAAATGTAATAAGAAAATAGTATAAAATTGGAGAAAAAGATGTATCACGTAATTACAAATGGAACACTAAACGAGGCAAAAAATTATGTAATGAAAATAAGCTGGGAACATGTTAATTATGGATCATTGAGCACATTGTAGCAAAAGAACAAAGAAAAATGATCACGAGGATATAATCTAGCTTATTTCATTAGTTCAATCAGGTTCCATATGGGAATTTTTTTTATGTGGATGTGTATTTGGTGAAGAGTGACGTTTAAATTTAGAAATTTAAATATGTCTAATTGTCTATGGGACACGTATATATCCGACGGTGCCGAGTGGAAGGGCCGTCGCTCAACGAATAAAAGTTACTCTAGGGATAACAGGCTGATCTTCCAGCGATTGAGGTATCCTCTCTTTCACCCCGAACGATATTGATTGAATCGTCAAAAATCTGGAGTGTGAAGTGTAATAAAGTTCAATTAGATGGATCTTTTAGTTTTTCTACCCCTGTGTGATTCCTGTTGAAGCATATCTTGGGGGGGTGCAGGGCAGACGCTTTCAAAACGGACTCCCCATTCATTAGATAGAGATGATCACCAAGATTTCGTGATATATATATATATATATATATATAAATAAAAGTTACAAAACTAAATCTTCTCATGTGGGGGCGAAATTCTGCGGTCTTAAACCTCTCATCCCATGTGTTTACGCATATTACACTCATGGCCTCCTTTTTGAGTCTCCAACACTGCGTCCAGCCTTAGATCTTTTTTGGCTCCAATACCGGACCCAAAGTTAGACCCTTTTTTGCCCTAACACTTAGCTCCATTCCTTAGCCCAACTTTAGTAACTTTTTGGCCCAATTAACCTCATCTAACATTATACATTAATCATGTAACTAGAGAACTTAAATGAGATCCACGCCAGCCTAAACAATGATTTAATTATATTCCTTCTTAGTTGCAAAGCCACCACCCCAAATGCGTCTATTATGCAAAACCTCCTTGGTCCATCAAGAACCAGGATATTCTTTTCCCATGTAAGAATTATCCATCTTATATAATACTTTTAAAAAGTATCTTACATAATACTTTTAATATCCCTTTTAAGGAATTGACTATGATGGACCGAGTCCATCATGGTCCCTGAGAGAATATTCCAATTATGTGGTTCATATTTACTCTCACCAGCTAAAATTTGATTCCTTCAAACTGCCCCATAATTACTGAATATCTACAAACCAGGCATGGGAATTTTGAACCGATTTAATTGAAAATTCGGTTTGGTGTGTTTTGGGCCAGCAAGTAAAGGTTGTTTTCGGCTGTCATTTGTTTTGGTCCAGTATAGGAAGGATGTGTGGGTAAGTTAACATATTTTTTTTCATACATTAACATGGGGTTTTTTTGTTTTTGTAGGATTTGCAATTCAAATGAAAGTCATGTAAAATTTTAAAGGTTTTGTTGGGTTTGCATGCTATGGTGATGGTTATTTTCGAGGATGAAGATATGGTTTTCCTGATTAAATCTGAATTTTTGTAAAAAAAAAATTCTGAATTCAACGGTTTTTTTTTATTTATTTAAATAGTTTCATGAATCATCCAATGTATGATGCCTACTATGATGAAAATAAAGAGATGAAGAGAAATTAAATTAAAGACCAAAAGGATTACAAGTCCTGTCAAAGTCTTCTACCCACACTGCAATCCAATGGTTCATAATTCTTATTTTTATACTCTTAATCATTTTTCTCTTCACCAAAAAACACTCCTCAATGTATTGGGCGTCGTGGGGCCTCTGGCTTGTGCTCTTTAGTAATCATATGCATGGTTTAGGGTGGTCACTGCTAATGCAACAACCCAAAAAATTTTAGAAGTGGAGAGAAAATAGTAAGAACTATAGTTAAAAAATGAAAGATAAATATATTTATATATTTAAAATTTAAAGTATATTAATTAAGATTGTAGTAATTTAATTGACGCATAAAAAGTATGTTAAAAAATGCATGATATGATTATTATTAAAATTAACATATTGCATTTGTAAATAATTTATTGGAAGTATATTCAAATAGACCAATTTTTTTTTGAGACACCAAAAAAAAAAAAGACTAATTTTTTTAAAAAATTCAGTAGTACTTTTCTTTTTATTATTTTTTATATTACAAAGCATTATGAAATAATAAGAAATTATTACTTTATTTTAATAACACTTGTTACGATATGGTAGTCGCTATATCTACCCTAGCATAGACACCATAGTAGACTAGACACCCACCATATAGACAATGTGTTTCTATTTTTTTTTATTAAGTTCGTATTTAATAAATCAACAGTGGTACGAAATTAATATTAGGGAGTCTTTAGGGAACCAATAATTAAGTTATCATCTAAAATTAAAAAAAAAATATCATTTGAAATTAAAAAATGTTATCATTCAAATAGAATAAAAGTGTTACCCACATAATATATGAGTTATTACCCGTAACTCATCTACCATTACCATTAAATACATTGGCTCCCAAATATGTTGGCTCGCAAGACTTTCTCTTAATAAATTTTTTTCATTTAACTGATAGATTTAAATTTCTATATGATAGACGTTTTTTTTTAATATAAACAATTACTATATGTTACACCAAAACTTAATTTAATAAAATATATAAATATAAATAAATGATATATATTAACTTTTTAAATACTATTAAATATCAATAGGAAATCACTACCGAATATAATAGTGTCATTTATATTTGAAAAATTAGGCTTTGCTTCAGGTAATTAGTTAATTAATTAGATGATCATGGATTCATGGTTTTTAAATAATAATAAATTATTAAAATAATCAAATTTTTGTCATAAAATAATTAAAATTTTTATAAAAAAAATTATTATTGAATTTCTATAATGGGTCATCCTTAAGCACTCTTTGTTAAATAGAGAGTCTAACACTCCTTGTTATTAAAACAAATCCCGATCCTTTATTTAATATATCATACATCAAGGGTTCAGATTTAAAAGGGTAACCTACTAATCAGGTTAGCCCCTTTTTTGGACATTGTTTGGATGGTTTTTCATAAAAAAGAAAAGCTTTGATTTTTTTTTCAACCCAGACACATAAACAGTTTGTTCTTTGTTTAGTTTCTTTTATCTTGGGCTAGGGTTGGCTAACCCAACTCGACCCTAAATGCTACCCGGATCCCACCCCGTCTTTCTTCCATTAGGTCAAGACCTGCGTGTTGTTCACCTTTCTCCTCGTGCTGCTGCTGCACATTCAAACATGGCGCCAAGATCTTGCTACCTTCGACGGAGATGATTGAACAAGAATCCGAGTCGAGTCGACTCGGTTGCTGCTCATCATTGCTCATGCTGCGTCTGGTCGCACTTTCCCGTTCCGCCCCCACTGTCGAATCCGACGTCGCCAAGCACCACTGCTGATCTTCTTCCTCGCGTCTTCTCCGGCTATACCCAACATTTCACAAACACAAAATTGAGATGTAGGCATGGCAAGCACGGATGCAGGGACGATCGGATAGGTGACGTCGCAGCAGGTTCACGGGCCAAGGACGGCTGGAGAGTTGACGACGCAGCAGGTTCACGACCAGGGAGCGGTGTGCCGGTGCCAATAGTTTTTCTTCATGAACACCGTGGCGATGTGGTCTGAGTAGCACGTAGAGCCAGATTCCACCACCGGAGTTGCTGCAGGTTCTGAGAAATTTTGAGAAAAAAGAGGTTTGTCACTAGCGGAGGCAGAGGCTGAGGCAGATCCATGCCTTTCTTTTTTCTTTTTTTTTTTGTACAAGCTCCATGGCTTCCTCTAGTTTTTATATTTTTTATATGGATGGCTTCCTCTAGTTTTTTTTTTTTAGACTTGGCTTCTTCTAGTAGCCTTTTTTTTTTAATATGAATCGTCTCTTTTTAATGGTCTAGGTAGCCTGTTTTTTATTAAAAAAAATTCAAATGAGCTATCTAAAATCCAAAACCTGATTTACCTGATAACCTTCCATAGCAGGTTAATCTTTAAAGAGTACTGCACTCCCTAGTTTGCCTGGAGTGCACTACCTTTTCCCGATTATTATTATTATTATTATTATTATTATTATTATTATTATTATTATTATTATTATTATTATTATTATTATTATATTGTGTTTGAAATGGGGTGGGTGCGCAGGTGTCTGGTACGACGGTGCTCTCCACAAACATTGCAATAATTACGAAGTCACAGTGGATGCTTGGATTGAATATCTTTCGTGAGCAGGCAAAAAAAAAAAAAAAACTGAATCATGTTAGAGAAAAGAAAAGCCCAATTCTAGTATGAAATAACTATCCAAATCCAAGCAACATAGTATTGATTGTGAACTGGGCCACTAAATTTGACAAAATGACACGCCCTCCAATAAAAAATATATTTTTGAACTGGCCCAAACTTACTTATTTATTTCTAAACCTGGTCTATCATGGACCTGAATATTCTTTTCCCATTGGAAAAAGCTCCTACTTTGAAACAACTTTAAGTATAAGAAATTGCTCACTTCTAAAGCGCATATTCTACATAAAAGTAGGAACGCAATGCATATGAAACTGTTTGCATTCTAAATTTTCATCAAAAGACTTAAGATTTGTTGGATGAATATCATAAATTGTGCACAAAAGATCGAGCAAGTAAATTATCACATCTCTTTTTCCTTTGTGAGTTTTTCTAACATTTGCTCTTCACTTTTATGTCCTTTTATTTGTCGTACAACCCCATATGAAAATCCTAATTGTTGTACAATTGTAGGTTAACGTTAGTATCCAATAGCTGAACGCTTACATGGTCCTCAAAATATGGGATATTTATTAAATTGATAGAGAGATTTCTCATCAATAATGTGACCTAAATGGAGCCAATGTCATAATATAAAAAAAATTTGTAGTAGTAGATAACTCACCGAGCTATAACTCGGCTATGGTGAGTTATTCAGTATAAATTCGATAGATCTCAACTAATTGATTCAGCATATCCTGAATCTGTAAGATCATGGCATCACATCTGGCCACTCACCACTACTTAGCTAGTCATTCTTAATTAGCAGTTATGTTCAACAACTATAAATGAAGCACAAATATTGAAAGAAGCTATGTTCTGGTTCTACGTTAATTTAACTCTAATATAGAGCATCTTTAACTTGAGTGCCAGAGTATCATGTTATCTTCTTCTTTAGGTAGAAGTGCTGCTCATCCACTATGGAAGGAGATCGTTGATAAATCCAGATTTGATGATCGAATATGTGTTATAATTAGGGGATTTATCAACCTAAAATCATTCAATTACTTGTGAATATCCATGTTTGTGAATCCTTACTCATATATGCTTTGATGGATAAATAGATGCTAAATTAGCCATAAATTAATGTGAATTTATAAATTCTCATCCCATTTGATGTCTTGATCAGTTTGTTAGTGTATTTCAGGCTTTTAGGGATTGAAAATTGCTTGACAATGACTAAGGAAGGGTGTAGGAGGGAATGATTCATGAAGAGAAGTCTAAAAGGGAAAACAAGGCACTCGTGCGGCCGCACGGATGCCACGTGCGTCCGCACGTGTCCCTGGGAGCATCAAGGATTAGCCTCTGTTCGACTCGCGCGACCGCACGGCCACTACGTGCGTCTGCACGTATGCATGAAGCAAGCATAATTTTAATTTTTCGTTGACTTGTACAATGGCACACCTATTCCATGCGGCCGTATGAGAGCGTCTGACAGCAAAAATAAGTGAAGGCTAAAAGTGAAATTTCACACTCACGGCCCAAAACCAAGCCTCTTTGAAGACCCAATTGGTGATATATGATGAAGGGACAGCTGAAACACAAGATGCTAGTTCTCACATTACGATTTTTGATAGTTTTTGTAGGTTTTGAGAGTTTTTTGGAGATATTACTTTTCTCTCTCATTTTCTCTTATTGTTCTTGAATGTTCTTCATTTTTCTTTCTTATTTTCCAGCAACCTAGATTTCATACCACTATTGAAACTCACTTGTTTGATGTTGGATTGTTGATATTTTGTTAGATAAATGCAATTTACTACTTGTTTCTTCAATCTATACTTTCTATTTCTCAATTATAGCTCTATTGATAATTTGTATTCTTGTGTTTTTGTTGGAAATTATTTTCTCTCATGATCCATTGATGTTTTCTTGGTTGATTATTGACATTGGTTAGTTATATTGTTGATTTACATCATTTATTATCTTAGATTGTCAATTTCTCTTGTTATTCATGATAATGATTTGCTATCCATGCCAAGTGTTTGATATTTTGTTTCTTATAAATATGGAGTAGTGTAAGATCTCATCTTTTTAAAACTATCATTATGCATTTGATTTAATTTAAACTATTTATTTAAGACTTTAATTTCGAAAATTATACATATATATTATTTTATTTAAGAAAATTATAATTAGTTTTGAAAATTTTATAATTTGAACGAGATGATAAATTAAACTAATAATAGTATATTACTTATAATTTTTTTGATAAATTTTGGTCTAATTAAATAAAAAGATTTCTTCTAATATTATAGTAACTAAGTATTATCTTTATATTTAAGTATTTTGGTTCAAAGAAAATTTATGATTAAATATATATAAATATATTTGTTATGTATTTTTTTATTTAAATAAATAATTTTATTAAATAATAAGGACCTTATATTACTTACTTGAATAAATGAGTATATACATATTATAACACCTTAGAATCAGCTAATCACGTCGCGAACCAGATTAACCAATTCTGAGGCATTACAGACACACGACTACTACTAAATACTAGGGCTTTCAGAAGCCATTGAGGAAAAATGGTACATTTTTAACATAAAACACACTTCCTTACTAAAATAGAGCCAATGACCAATATACATAACTTGTTTATACCAAATTACATAATAGTACATACATATATCCAAGTGGTTCGACTCTACATACAACCTTGAACTTGCGAAGCCCAGGTTCGTTACACAACCTTCTAAATCCTAACACATACTCTGGACAAACTTCACTAATTCTCCGACAAAACACAACATAAGACTCAATCTGCGGAGAAGCTAGACCAAACACGCCGGGAGAATTGCTTCGCCAACTTTCCAAGCTCGAACCTGTACCTAAAAAGCCTGAAATATACAGAGTGAGAATCCCCAACCCATGGATTCTCAGTACGAATAAAGTGCCAAAACCCCAATAAGTAAGCTAGTAGGACCACACGGGGCAATCCTACTCTGCTCTCAGGTTTTACCTTTTCTCGCACGCGCATCATGCCACTCTCAAGCCCTTAACCCGTTTCATTAGTTATTGTCACATCCATTTTCTATTTCTTTCATCCGGTTAGCCCCTTTAACCCGGAAATCTCTACATTTCCTTCTCTTATCATTTTCATCGTCTTTATCTAGGTTACTACCTCTTTCCAATTCATAACAGAGCAAGCATACACAAGCATACACAAGCAAGCACACAAACACAAGCATACAAGTAACAAGTAGCAGTTACATTTACAAACAAGCACACCCAAGCAATGTCACACAAATGCAAATGATGAACGCCTGATCCTACGGCTAAGATGAGCTCACCTAGTCGGTTCCATTAGCCAACCCGACCGATCCAGTATATATCCCGGATCACTACCGTACGCACTTCCCCGAGGACAACTCGCTCATTGCCCTGAACGTTTACGTTCTTTTCTATACATATATATATATATATATATATATATATATATATATATATATATATATATATATATATATATATATA
>JASCZI010242466.1:10203-26715 GCA_036250425.1 Stylosanthes scabra | reverse complement strand
ATATATATATATATATATATATATATATATATATATATATATATATATATATATATATATTATTAAAAGTATGTTTGTAATTTATTTTTAATTTTGTGGAATGTAACGAATAACTTCCTATACATGAAACCAACTTTACTGAACATAGAGTACCCTAAGTATGTAACGTTTTCAGTTTGACACTCTATCTGATATAGGAGACAGATAGCATATAGTCAAGTCAATAATTTTGGAGGTAAATGACAGTATGTTGCGTGTGTATGTATCCAAAGGGACCAAAGTTAAGAATAATTGAATTCATAAACATGCATGCGCAGCCGAAAGGATCCCCTTATATAACAGGGTTATGAGCAGCAGCGTAACTATAGCCAGCTACCTACCTTCAACGATCAACGCCACATTCACTAGCCTACCAGGGCATGCTCCTCATGTACGTACTATGTTATTATTATTATTAGGTTGAATGATTGTGCTTGTCCATATAGTTTATCAAATTTTTAATTAAATTTTTATATTTTTCTTTTTAATTAGACCTTTATATCATATCACATTTTATAATTAAATCGCTACCGTAATTAAAACGTCAAATATAATGAAATATTCTTTTACAAAAAATGAATATATCCTTTGTTAGAATATATTAGGATCAATTATAATATTTGAGTTTATTAGTTTGATATTTCTCATAATTATAAAATATTAGGTTATTATTATTCTGATTCTCTCTTCACTTATAAATAGATTAGTGCATTGTACTATGGCACACACAACTCTCATATAATTTCAATATACAAACTTTTCTTTATTGTGTACTCTCTCTCCCTTTCTAACATGGTATCAAGAGCTTAGGTTCTTTCCATTTTTTTTCTGATGGAGATTACACCTTGGTATCCTCCTTGAACTCTATGAGTTTATTTGTTTTGTTCTTAGCCCACAAATTTGTTTTTTTCTCTTCTATTGTTCCTCTATCCTTTTTCTCGGTCATCTTTTTTTGTGTTATCGTTTTTGACCTTGGTAGTTTCACCAATTTCTTTGTTGGAGTTTCGTCTCCACCTTGACAGTTTCGTCAGTCTATTTGTGGGAGTTTCGTCTCCACCTCGGCAGTTTCGTCAGTCTCTTTGTGGGAGTTCTGTCTCCACCTCGGTAGTTTCGCCTTGTAGGAGTTCTGTCTCCACCTCATTATGGCAGTTTCGCCAATCTTTTCGTGCAGTTCTGTCTGCACCTTGCTCCGGCAGTTCCTTCTACACCTCGCTCCGGCAGTTCCGTCTGCACCTACTCCGGCAGTTCCATCTGCACCCGTTCTGACAGTTCCGTCTACACCCCGTTTCGCCAGTTCTGTCTGCACCCCATTCTGATCTCTCTATGGCAGTTTTGTTTGCATTTCCTTTCGGCAATTTCGTCAATATTTTTTTTTAAAATAAGTTTCAAACTCAAGTTGACACTTGAGTTTGAGGGGGGGATGTTAGAATATATTAGGATCAATTAGTATCAATTATAATATTTGGGTTTATTAATTTGATATTTCTCATAATTATACGATATTAGGTTATTATTATTCTGATTCTCTCTTCACCTATAAATAGATTAGTGCATTGTACTATGGTACACACAACTCTCATATAATTTTAATACGAAAACTTTTTTTTATTGGGTACTATCTCTCCCTTTCTAACACCCTTTTTCGGGCACAAGCAGTAAACGAATATATCTTTTTATAACAGAATATTCTATTATATCTAAAGTTTTTGTCATAGTAGGAATTTAATTAAAATTTTGATATAGTACATTCTGGACATAATTGAAAGAAAAAAATATATAGACCAAATTAAAAATTCGATAAAACTATACGAACTAATAAAGTAATTTAACATTATTATTATTATTATTATTATTATTATTATTATTATTGTTTTGATAGTATCCTGAGTCGAGTAATTTATTATTGTTATTGACCAATAAATTGTTGCATATATAAAGTGAAATTTAAATCTTAATATTTATTTAAGCGGGCGAGTAACTTACCCTCTAGCTAGATTAATTCAATCTGTTACAAAATATATCTTCAGTTTTATAGGTCAAGAATTAATGTTTCTTGTTGGTCAAAGAATTGGTGTATACTTAAGATAACAGAATTTGAATCCGACATTGCTTCGGCAGATGAGTGAGTTATCACTCTATCATTTTAAATCGGTTCATGTACATATGCACTGTATATATTATTATTATTATTATTATTATTATTATTATCATATATTCGGAAAATGAACAAAAGACTATATAATTTTTCATACGGAGGACAAAATTACATACCATTTATTTAATGAGTCAAATGTACACACGACTACACGAGTGATACTTTCATTAGACATATCTATTCCTCTGTCATTTAAGCTCATCATAAATAGTGTGTATTTTTATCCTCCAAGGGATAAGAAAAAGTATCATTTGAGTGTACATTTGACTCATCAAATAAATAGTGTGTACTTTTAATATCTACGTAAAACATTATATGTATTTTTGTCCATTCTTCCCATATATTCATGTGGCTTGTGATTTTGGTAAAAAATTCCAAAAATTCATGTACGCTAGGTTTTTTTAGGGCAAGTTACTAGAATAATTGAATTGGGGTTCAAAATTACTCATATAAACAAATTCTACGACGGTTACTTTTTTGCTTAAATCAAATTCATATAAATCGTTGCAGGAGTACAATGATCCCCTTATTTTCACATAAATCGATTTTTGTACCTTTGAAGTGATTTTTTTAGGGCAATTGATGACTTGGTAAATCGTTGGACCCCTATAGCTATTTCAGATGAGCTTGAAACTCACAATAACTGTTGCATCCCGCAGCGATTTTTGTAGGGTTTGGGGAAAAAAAAACTACAACGCCGCAACAATGACGCATCTCCTCTCCTTTTTCTCTCTCTCGTTCATCTCCATAACCAAAAGCAAAAAATCGTTGCAGAGTGGGTGGAGAACACAAAGAAGAAAAAAAACAATGATAGAGCCAACAGTGCAAGTGGAAAGAGACAATGTGGAGCGTCTTTATCGACTAGATAATGTTGCCCATGTTGCAGTGGGCATTAACGAAAATGTTAGAATGCCAACTTCCTTTTTGAGTGATATAATAATGTTGTTGGGTTGCTATTTTTTTGTATGAGTTATAGAATTGAATAGAATATAGTATATGGTTGGAAATGTTTATTTTGTATAATAGTGAATGATAGTGCCATAGAATTTTTTTATTTAAGTTATGTTTGTTAGATTAGAACCAAACCAGTTAAACCGAATTTGAACATGATAAATTTTAATTATATAAGGAGCCTGGTTTAATCGGTTAAACCATAACAAAAATTTATAAACTTTAATTTTATAAGGTGCCCGGTTTAATAAGTTAAATCAGAACTGAAATTGCTAAATTTTAATGTTATAAGGAGTCAGGTTGAACCGGTTAAACGGAGCTAAACTTGATAAATTTTATTTTATGGTTAATTTATTTATTAGTAAGATAAAAAAGCGTTGTTAAAAATGTTGGATTTATTGTGTGTTTTGCATCCGGTTCGGTGCATCACTACCATTAGGAGGCAGCAGAACATGATTCTGCATCATCATATTATCATGTACCTTGAGGCAGTAGAATTGTATCAGTTAGCCCGATTGAACAAACAGTGGTTCAAGGTCGATGAACCACTGGTCAATGCATTTCTTGATTGTAACGGCGACATCAACCCGCACACCATGGGCATTATGAAGGCACATATCACATGGTAGTCGAGCTAACTATAGTCACTTGAGACCCGAGTAGGTGTGTGCACCGTTATACCTTCTTACTTCCCAGAACCCTTTCCTCGTGCGCAGAGAAAGATGAATTAACCATTCACATCCATTTCCAAAATTCTTGTACCTTGCGTAGTACTTCGCATGATCGGATTCATTCACCTTGTACTCAACCCCACGATGAATACTATGACTCTTCACACTAAGCACGACGTCTTCCTTCGTTTGGAATATTTGACCAATCTCAAACCCGTTTGGCATCAGAACATCTACACCGAGCCTCCACCACCGAACCCAATACTTGCATCGTTCTCTTCCTGTGATGGTGCCATGGCTTCCAGGTCCAAGGCAGATAAATGTGCCGGGTATTGATGTGATCTAGAACTTGAGGGACCACCGCGCTGATGCGTGTGCATCTTGGGTTGTTTTTAGTCTCAATTTCTCTTAATTATTATGATATTCTTTGTGAATTAAGGTTATTAATTGATCAATCAAACAAACTTGATGTTCTTTGAGTTGTGTTTGTGTTTTAGAGAAATGCACTAAGAGTTTTAGGTGATTAAAGACCATTTAAAGAGAGATTGAAGTAAAAAAAATGAAGAAAAGACAGAACCCACACGTAATACGTGGGGCACTCACGTTATACGTGAGATAATTCAGCATTTGACATAAATTTGACAGAGACCCACGTTATATGTGAGCTCCCACGTTATACGTGAACAACAAACATCAAAAAGTAATTTCAGGCAGTAACCCACGTCTTGTGCATTTGGCTAATTGATAAGTAGCTTTTAATTAAATAAGTAAATTGCTTTTTTTTTTTATATATATATATATACTTTACTTTTATATATACTCCAGACGTTTTCAATAGTCCGATACTCCTATAGCCATCGTATACGTACACTGTAGCATGTTTTTAATAGGTTGTACCATATATCTACTTGATTAGTTATTAGAGGAACAGGACAAAAATGCAGTTGCTAAACTATTATTGTATATTTTTTTAGAAAAAAAATTAGACTGATCTCCCATATAATTGAGGTAGTATAATATTACACACTATACTTTTTATTTATGAAAATAATATTGTCTATTTTAAATTTTATATTATGTAATGGCACTCAACACGCATGAAAATGAATAGGAAGTTAATTGCTTATATAAGTATTTAATAGGAAGTTAAAATTGGGCATCCAACACTGTGAATCCTCCTAGACAAATTATTAGTTGCTTCTCAGCAATTATTTTTCTTATTCTCTCTAATTAATTGTGTTCGTAGCATTTTTCTTTCATTTTAAATTTTAAAATTAATAATAATTAAAATTATAAAAATAACAGCATTAATGCATTTTAACTCTTCCACTCTATTTCTTTTCAACTCTTTTTTTCTTTCATTAAGTTCTCTTTTTTTAATTTCTGTTTTAATTTCAACTCTAGTTCTCTTTTTTTAATTTCTTTCATTTTTTCTCTCAACTTTCAATTATGGTCCCTATTAACAAAATAAGATTAATTTTATCTCAAATTTTTATCAATACAATTCATTATATTTTTTTATTCATTTAATAAATGTTAAAATTTATATGTTAATGTGTTAAATTTTATATTTTAATAGTTTAGTTATTGTGGTGAACTATTTTAAAATTATTTATTCATCATTGCAAAATTACATTTGGGGTATTATTGAATATACTAATTAAATGATTGGAGTGATGGAAAGAACTTCAATTCTCCCTTTCCTCTATTACTATGTAACTATTTATTACATGACATACTTAGCAACACTTAAAATATTTTCTTTATTAATAAATAAATAATTTAAAAATATTCAACAATAAAAACTAAATATATAAAATATAATTTTAACACAATAAAAAAATTTGAGCATGAGAGAGAAAAAGAATTGAAGAGAAGGTGAAAAAGTTGAGATGTATTACTAATGCAATTAGTTTTATGATTTAATTATTCTTACCATGTACGTATTAAAAGATAAAACATATATTAAAAATACGATAAATAACACATTTGTAATTGAGATTCACAAAACAATTGCACAATTAACCAATTCCTTATCTCTAAGTTACTAGAAAATTATGAAGATCAATTCTCAAACACAATCAATAATTGATTTTCTCAAACACAAGAATTGAAGTCAAGAAATCAAGTTACCTCTCGGCCAAATTGAATTATGAAATTGAAACAGAGGAATTGAACCTTGATAGATGAAGTTTGCAGTAGAAGGAAAGTGAAATCAAATTAGGAATCCATGCTTGGGATGAATAGAGCCCTCATCCCTTGGCTTGATAGAGTTTTAGTTACTCATGGTGAGCAACGAAACAGAAAAGAAAATAGAAGAATCCATAATCCTAATTCTACGTAGTGAAAATGTAACAGAGAAAAGAGAATGACAATTGCAGTTTTTTTATCTAATGTAAAGTGTGCGTAAATTAGCCTAGGACTAACTACTAATCCTAAACCTAAAGGAATTACAATTACTGAACGTAGGGAAAAAATGCTGCAAGTCTTGGGCCTTGAGGTGAGTGAACCACGTTTGGACCAAGTCTGGAACTTGGTCCAAACGTGGCCTTGCTTTGGCTTGGTGGGAGCTTGGTGCCTTGAGGATGGGTCACGTTTGGGCCATGCCGAAACGTGGTCCAAATGTGACATGTTGATGCTGGACTCGGCCTTGCCTTGGGAGAGAGGGGGTTGGGTCACGTTTTGGATGGTGGAGCACATGAGGCTTCAGAGGCTCACGCCAAAACGTGGGCCAAACGTGGTTGATGGTGAATGTGGCCGAGCTCCCCTTGTCCTTGAATGGGCCTCATTTGGTCCATGCTTGACTTGGTCCAATTGCCCTTCCTTGCTTGAGGGGAGTCTTGTTGAGCTTTCCTTGTCTTTATGAGTGTCACGTTTGGGGCATGTCTCTGACATGGTCCAAACGTGACCTTGGTGAGGTTTTGGGAGCTCTTTGTTTTTTTTTTAGTTTCAAGCATCCTTTGTTTCTTGCTTTCTTGTACCTCTGTTTCTTTGTAATTTCTATAAAAACACAACAAAGTACTCAAGATAGTAATTGATGAAGAATTTAGCTAATTTACTTGAGTATTGAGCTAAATCTCTACTAAAATCACAAGAAGCTAGGGCCTAAAGTCATGAAAGATGCACACCCATCACAACACCAAACTTAAACTTTGCTTGTCCTCAAGCAAACCAAAATCATGTATCAATTAAGTTCAAACAAGGAGGAGTATAACTGATTAAAATTAATGATTAGAATGACTATACTTCTTGCCCTTTTCTAATGAATTGAGTTCGCAACTAAGAAGTTATCCATGTTGGAGCCTCAAGTTTGGATAGTATTATAGAGTTCTTCTTCACTTTCTTTTCTTTTTCTTTTTGTTTTCTCTCTTAAGCACGATTCCTCCTTTGGATGGAATTTTCTTGACTCTTACTGTCTTGTCTTGAGGCAGCTATTTAGGATAAGCTTTCAATCGACAATCCCGAACCCTTCGACTCAAGTTGCCGGGTGTTGAAACACCCCTCGGATCTAGTAACTCTAGCCTCTTCCCGACACATTTCAGCACAAGCATATAACCTTGGGTATCTTTTGATTTTTATTCTTTTTCTTTTTCACCCTTTGTGGTCATTGATGCTTCAGAGCCTTGATTTTTGAGATATTATCTTTTCTTTTCAATTTCTTCGCTACTTTGTAGCTTCTTCAAACTCTATAATATTTCTCTAAACTTCTGCTCATTTATGGGGTACTTCCTTGAGGCAAACACCTTGAAGTATTAAGGCTATTTTCTAGTCATAAAAATCACTATCTTTCTTATATCTATATTTCTACTCCTTTCTTAAGTAAAAGATAGAATTTCCTTTTATTTTATGATTCATGCTTTACTGATGAAGATGACAAAACTCTAAGTTTAGTGGTGAAGCAAGATCATGAGTGATAAATGTTTAAGTTCATGCATCAAGAAAGAATTAATCTATTACTAACAGAGAGAAACAAGTTAAAAAGATAGTGAAGGAAAGATACAACCTTGTGATTCTATGTTTTCCAAGCTAGCTTGAAGGGGAAGAAAGTGGAATGTAATGGAACGGCCCACACCAAAATTAAAAATTTGGTTGTCCCTAAGCAAAAGAGAAGAAAAAACAGAGAAGAACAAGTGAGAGTGTGAGTGGGAAAAATGGTGGAATGCATGATGCAAGGTAGGACACCAAACTTGGTGTGAGAACACCAAACTTAGTATATGACATGTAGTGGAAGGAATGGAAAAATATGAGAAAGAATGCAATAGTACAGATGCAGGATGCAAGGGAGAGGGGACACCAAACTTAGTGTGGGAAAATGTAATGAATTGAATGCAAAATACATGGGAGTCTAGCTATGGGAACATGAGATGCAAAGGATGATGCAATGTCATGAAATAGATGCAAAACAATGGATGAATGCAAGAAAAAGTGATGAATATTAGTAACAGACCAAGAATGTAATGCATGAATGAATGAAGTAGGGTGCCATGGTGGCGTGTATCTAAGTTGCAAGCAACAAGGAGGGGGAGAAGGCTTATGGTGTTGGGCTAGGGGAAGGGGAAAGCACGTTTGTGCCAAGTTATGGCTAGCCAAACGTGACAAGGGGGAGTGGGATGCTACGTTGTGGGAGCAAGGGGGGAGTTAAGGAAAAGAGAGGGGGAATAAGGGCATGACCGCGTTGCACCCACGTTTTGGGCTAGCCGAACGTGGGTTTATGAGGTTTTGGAAAGAGGGAAGGGTGCATATCCCACGTTGGGACCGCATTGGAGGAAGGGGAGGGATGGATCTAAACGTGGTTGGGGAAGGTTTTTGGAAGGGAGGGCTCGGTTTGTGTGAGGATGGTGGGGGTGCTTAGCTAGACACGGGTTGGGGAAGGGGGGCCAACGCCTAGGTGTTGGTGAGGCATGAATGGGGGCAGCATGGGAAGGGAGTGATCGATTGGGGTAAGGGATGGGAAAGGGGCACGCTTAGGCGTGTCATGACCCACGCCTAGGCGTGGTGGGTGTGTGTCCGTGAGTGTGAGTGAGTGTTGTGTGTGTGCTTGTGGGTGGGTGAGTGTTGACCGCGTTTTGGAGCCTTGGGAAGTCAAGGCAAACGTGATTTAGGTTGGGGAGGGTGAGGCTGGACACCAAACTTAGGCGTTGGTGTGGGGGGTTGGGTTCACGTTGCTATCAAGTTTTGGTTAGACCAAGACGTGACCAAGGTGAGGTGTAATATATTATGTTGATGTCATGCAAACGTAACATTTCTAATATTCTCTGTAACTAGCAGAACAGAGTTCCTCTGCTATTTTTCTTTTCTCAATCCCCTAACAAATCAGGTTCCCTGCAATCACACAATCACATATGATTTAACAGAATAGGATTCCTCTATTAGTAACACAGTTTACCACTAATATCAGTAACCTGCAGAAGTAAATGTCAATAAATATAACCCCTACTAACTTACACAAAACAGAATTAAACTGCCACTAAAAAAAGGATATATTGGGTGGGTTGCCTCCCACCAAGCGCTTGTTTATCGTCACTTAGCTTGACACTGAAACTTGTTCTCATGGTGGATCAAAGAACTTTGAGCTTGCATCCCTTGTAACAACTTCGTTCTTGGTGGCAGCCCAAATTAAAGAAGGATATGGAACTTCCAATGCATGATGGCTCTGTGAAAGCTTGTCCTCATGCTCTAGCTTGTGTTTACTTCCTTGTCCTTCTTCTCGTGTGGCTTGTCTTTAGTTGAAGAATTAGACAGAGGAGTCTTGTTCTGTGGCTTGTCTAGAGGTGTTGCCTTCTTTTGATCAACCTCTTTCACCTTCATATAAGTCTTGGAATCACGTGATGGGTGCATAGCCTTATAAACCTAGAGGACTAAGCACTCGTCATAAATTCTAAGCATCAATTCACCACTTTCCATGTCAATTAAAGCTCTTGAAGTGGCTAGGAAGGGCCTTCCCAAAATTAGAGGGTTTCCAACATTCACTTTCATGTCTAGAATAACAAAGTCAACAGGGAAGAAGAATTTACCAACCTTGACTAGCACATTCTCAACTACTCCATGTGCATATCTCACAGATTTCAGCCATTTGCAAGGTAACCCTAGTAGGCTTCATGTCTTTAATCCCAAGCTTCTTCATAAGAGAGAGTGGCATTAGATTAATACTAGAGCCAAGATCACATAACACTCTCTCAAATATAGTGTCACCAATAGTGCAAGGGATTTGAAAGCTACCCGGATCTTTCTTTTTGATGGGTAAATTAGCTTGAATGAGTGAGCTACATTCCTTAGTCATCATCACTGTGTCACTTTTCCTCAAGGTTCTTTTCTTCAATAGAAGCTCTTTCATGGAGTGCACATAAGCTAGCACCTCTTTCAGACCTTTCAATAGAGGAATATTGACTTCAAGGCAAGCAAAGACTTCTAGAAAGTTGGAGAATGGTTTCGGTTGCTTCCTTGAAGACTGCGGAGGAGCAATGATAATGATTTGTTGTTCTTTCTCTACCACAGTGTCTTGTTCCTCTTTCGGAGCTTCTTCTACTATCAAGACACTTATAGCCTTGCATTCTGCATTCGGATTTCTGATGGTATTACTAGGAAAAGTATTGGGAGCCTTATGTTGAAGCTAATTAGCAATTTCTCCCATCTGTACTTCTAATATCTTAATAACATCCCTTGGCTTTTGAAATTCGCCATTGTTTCATCCATGAAGGTGTTGGTATTGATGGTCAGCTTTGTCAAGGCATCCTCAAGATAACTTGCACTACAAGAAATCTGGTCTATTGTCATGTCTGAAAACCGTGACAATAGCTAAAGAAAACCGTGACAATAGATCTATGGTCACCGTTTCGGATTTTACGTCACGATTTTCAGCCGTGTGAAATACCCAGGGTGACCATAGCTCAATTGTCACGGTTTTTTGAGCAAAAGTCATGGTTGTTCTCCTGCAAAGCAAAAAATGTGACTTTTGATTTATAGTCACGTTTTGATCTATAATCACGTTTTTCAACTGTGACATTAGACTACTCTGTGATCACTATTTTTAACCGTGACAATAGACTTTGTTTTTTTTAAAAAAAAATTAGCTAGACTCATTTCACACATTTTTATGTATTATTTTTCATATAAATTTAATAATAAAATAAATTAATATATGATTCAGGATGCAAAATAGTCTTTGCAGAATGTGTATATACAATATATTGTATACATAATATCCAATAAAATTGCAAGATAACTCAATCTATTAGTCTTATATGGAAAATAAATAACTACAATCAAAATATCTAACAAAATAACTAGAAGATAACTCTAAATATATGCTCCCAAGTACTGCTCTTCACATCATTTAAATTTTCTGCACATTAAAATGTAATAGACATTTTAACCAAGAGTATAGGAAGATGAAAAGGCTAAAGAAAAAATTAACTCAAATACTAATAACATAAACAAATATACGATTTATCATAGTCTATATAAAAATTAGTAAGCATATTCCACTATAAAGCAGCATACAGAATGTGCAAGTAAATCATAATCCTTACACCTAATATGGTTTTCAATTATTTATGTTTGGAAAATAATTATTAGTATGCAGCCAACTTTTAATAATTTTTACCTTAAACAACCAATTTTATGCCCAAATAGCCCCATATTCTTTGCAAATGATTGAGCAAGGCCTACTAAATGTCCATCTTCGATGAAAATCCAAAGTGCTACAGCATCCTTATCAAGATCTCCACTTGGAAATTCTTGGTATGCCATATCAAATAAGGAAAATTGATTTTTGACCTGGAAAATAATCAGTATAAGAATATTACAATTGATTCAAAGTTATGGCAACAAAGCAAATACTTAAGCATCTTATTATGTTTCATATGCCTTGAACTGGTATGAAATCTCTCTCCATTGTTTTTCAATGGGGTCAACACCGGTCGGATTGTGAGCACAAGGATGAAGCAAGAAGAATGAAGGGTTGACACATTCCAGATTTACAAGTTACAAGCACCGAATAAACATTAGAAAAATCAAAAGTTTGTTCTATAAATCACAGTATAGTTCATATGTTAGTGCTAATGCTGATCATATATCCTTAGATTTAATTGAAATACAAAAATGGATGCTAGATTTTCTTGTCCAAGGTTCTAAATTACAGCTGCAATATTGCAATCATGGCTACCTTATCTATTTAATTAATGATCATGGAAATCATGCGTATATAACTTTGAGAACTAAATTATTATATACCTTTACATCATTTATGAGTACATCAAAATCTAAACCCTTTGTATAAGGATCATAGTAGTGGAATGTTTTGCCTGGAATCTGAGCCTGTCTCCATATGTTGTGGTGACTATAACATAGAAATATTGAAAATTAGATACTCAAAGAAGAAAAAAAAATCATGACTACAAATTAGTTACAATGTAAAGATGCCCATATTTAGGATAACCACAAGCCGTGTTATAACAATAAGTAACTTACATTGAGGGTTCTTGGAATTGCAATTATTGACTGCCAATAAAAGTAGCCAATGCCACCTAACAAATTCCCTAAAGCAGCCTTACCAACAGATATGGATTCTGAATCCACTTGGAATCAAAGATAACTTGAGATTCAAACAACTTTTCCTCCATTGAGAAAGGAAAATACTTGAGATTCAAATACTTTTGCCCTTGAGAAGAGAAGAAATTATGCCAACTTTACACTCTCCATAACAAACTTTGAACTAAACTCAAAAGAGTTTGTTTCCCTGTTAAGAAACACATCAAATAAATTCTCTATGAGAAGGCAAAAAATTATTCATAGAAGCAGTTTTATTGCAAGAAATCTGCTACTAATTGTGGCCAAACTAGAGCAAATGTACCAAAAGCTGATACAGATTATGTAAACTGTTTTGCATATTGTATATCATGAACTAAAGTGCTGGAAGTGAATGTACTAAGTGCTGCAAGTGCAGAGAAGCCAAATAAAACTATAAATTAAATTAAATAAGACAAGATCACTGGAAAAATAGCAATTGCAGTGTCAAAATAGTCTAGATTACTTGTGTCATTGTATTCATGGAAGCTTAATCATTGAATGGGAAAAGGTAAGAAAAATATCCAAATATCAAAGTCTTTGGCCTCAAATATTCTCCGATCCATCTTGTAGCTTCTTTCTGAATTATTATCACAACCAAATTCAATACCATGCTAGGTAGATGATCAAATTATTACCAAAAGTCCAAAAAATCAAATAAGTATATCAGTATCTGGCATTAATATTCTCGAATTCGTAATGTATTGCCTTAATCATTTAGCTTCTTCTTTTTCATAACCACCAAATTCAAGTCAATACCAATAATAAGTAGTTGATCAAAGCATTAACAACAGTCAAAAACACTCAAAAGAAAACATATAACAAAGCATCAGACCTGTCCTTCCATCAATTCTACTAGTACTAATGTCACAAACTTAGATTAAGTAATTTTTTAGAGTAATAACAGCAGCAATAACAAATGAAAAAAAGGAAACAGCAAACAACAATAGGAAGAACAGCAAATAGCAAACAACAGCAATAATAATAGGAAAAATAAGCAAATAGGAGGAATAACAGCAACAATAACAACAACAAACAAAACAAATAAGAAGCAGCAACTCAGTAAGCTGTCAATTCGGATTAGAAGAAGAAGAAGGGGCTTGCCAAGCTCTCAATTTGAATTAAAAAGAAGAAGCAGGGGCTCACCTTTTACAATGGCTGGATATGGCGAGAGGAATGAGCATACACGGGGAAGCAGAAGTGAAGGGCGACGGAACCAGGACGAGGGGACAAACAGACGCAACGGCGATGGAAGGGCGAAGGCAGATACGACGGCGATGGAACCAGGACGACGGCGATATCGCAAGACAGAAGCAAAAGCTGTGGTCGCGAGCAGAAGAGGCAGAGCAGAGGAGCATTGTGGTTGTTCCATTGCCTTTGAGATGAAGGGAATGGTGGTTATCTTTGAGAATTGTGGTTGTTCCATTGCCCTTGCTGTCCTTGATTACCTCCCCAACTGAAATTGGGGTGATTCCTCCAACTAGGATTGTAGGTGTTGGAGTGGGGATCATTGTATGGAGGCCTAGGCTGATTACCCACATAATTCACTTGTGCAGCTGAGGATTGATCATCTTGAACTAAACTACAATTATGGTTCTCATGAGGGCCACCACAAAAGCCACAAGAAATCTGAGTACCCACTGCTGAAGCTTCTAGCTTTTCCAACTTCTTATTCATAGTACTAAGTTGAGCCATTAGAGCAAAGACTGTATCGACTTCCATGACTCCCATCTTCACTGTATTCTGCTCAGAGAAATTCATATACTGATTATTAGCAACCAGTTCAATTAATGCAAGAGCTTCCTCAGTTGTCTTCGTTTGCAAGGAACCACCAGCAGACGAATCGAGTAGAATACGGGAAGTGGGAGCTAAACCATCGTAGAAGGTCTGCAATTGCAACCACTCGGAAAAGACATTGTTGGGACATCTTCTAATCATCTCCTTGTACCTTTTCCAAGCTTCATAAAGAGATTCTCCATCCTTTTGAGAAAAGGACTGGATGTCATGCCTAAGCTTTGTAAGCTTCTGAAGGGGAAAGCACTTGGTTAAGAACTTGCTGACCAAATCATCCCAAGTAGTGATGCTTCCAAGAGGTTGAGAATTCAGCCATAATTTTGCTTTATCCCTCAGAGAAAATAGGAAAAGCCTCAACTTGATGGCATCACCAGAGACACCATTACACTTCATCGTGACACAAAGATGCAGAAAAGTGGAGATTGGGATCATCAAGAGCATTACCACTAAACTGGTCTTGCTGAACGAGGTGAATCAGTGCAGGCTTCAATTTAAAGTTGTTAACCTCTACAGTAGGCCTAACTATGCTACTGCCACAGCTAGCAGCAGTGTGAATAGTGAAATCTCCCAAAGTCTTTCGCTGATTTCCTTCTTTATCCATATTAACTGAAACTTCTTCAAAAATTTCCCCAGAAGAAATTTCGTGAGTTTGCTTTTGAAGTTTGGCTTGCTTCCTAAGTTTGCGCAAGGTCTGCTCAATCTCATGATCAAATTCCAAGATCTGTTTGTCCTTGTTGCCCTGCATACACAAGTAACTAAACAAACAAATCAAGTGGGAGCTTCCAACGTCAAAATGAAGGAAATCTTAACTAAGAAAAGGAAAATAAAAAGAGTCTAAGTTAGAGAACCAATTAATACTATATTGTTAATCTGATTAATCCCCGGCAACGGCGCCAAAAATTTGATTCCCGAAATCCTTGCGGAGTTTTGGACTCTCCACCGACAAGTGCACCGGATCGTATCAAGTAATAAGTAAGTGAGTAGAGTATCATTCCCATGGAGATTAATGGATTAAGCAACAATGATTAATTGGTTTCTTTAATTAGACAAATCAATTATCAAAGAGGTGGTGAATAAGAATTAAATCTAATCAAATCAAATCATGCAAAATCACAAAAAGTCTCACAAAATCAATTAATTTAGAAACTTGGACAGCAAGCAAAATCAATGATAATGATAATAATAATGAGGACAAGACAAGGATTTAGAGATATTCACCCAAACAAAACTCTAATTCAATTATCCACTTTCTTCTCATGCAAGTAATCATCAAATCCCAAAGAACCCTAATTAACTAAACCCTAATCTATTAGTGATTTAGTTTCTCTAATCCTAATTAATTATCAATCTCTTGATTAACTAACTAAGATAGAGGTTAAGATTAATCATAGTTCAATTATGTGAATTACAAAGGAGATCACAGATTAGTTTTATGTCATTTACTAATTTTGATTAACCCTAATTGAGATTCACAAAACAATTGCACAATTAACCAATTCCTTATCTCTAAGTTACTAAAAAATTATGAAGACAATTCTCAAACACAATCAATAATTAGTTTTCTCAAACACAAGAATTGAAGGCAAGAAATCAAGTTACCTCTCAGCCAAATTGAATTATGAAATTGAAACAGAGGAATTGAACTTTGATAGATGAAGTTTGCAGTAGAAGGAAAGTGAAATCAAATTAGGAATCCATGCTTGGGATGAACAGAGCCCTTATCCCTTGGCTTGATAGAGTTTTAGTTACTCATGGTGAGCAACGAAATAGAAAAGAAAATAGAAGAATCCATAATCCTAATTCTACGTAGTGAAAATGTAACAGAGAAAAGAGAATGACAATTGCAGTTTTTTTATCTAATGTAAAGTGTGCGTAAATTAGCCTAGGACTAACTACTAATCCTAAACCTAAAAGAATTACAATCACTGAACGTAGGGAAAAAATGCTGCAAGTCTTGGGTCTTGAGGTGAGTGAACCACGGACTTGGTCCAAACGTGGCCTTGCTTTGGCTTGGTGGGAGCTTGGTGCTTGAGGGTGGGTCACGTTTGGGCCATGCCGAAACATGGTCCAAACGTGACATGTTGATGCTGGACTCGGCCTTGCCTTGGGAGAGAGGGGGTTGGGTCACGTTTTGGATGGTGGAGCTCATGAGGCTTCAGAGGCTCACGTTTGGGCCACGTTTTGGCCAAGCCAAAACGTGGGCCAAACGTGGTTGATGGTGACTGAGCTCCCCTTGTCCTTGAATGGGTCACGTTTGGTCCATGCTTGACATGGTCCAAACGTGCCCTTCCTTGCTTGAGGGGAGTCTTGTTGAGCTTTCCTCGTCTTTATGATTGT
>JASCZI010242466.1:0-10113 GCA_036250425.1 Stylosanthes scabra | reverse complement strand
TTTTTTTTTTTTTTTTTTTTTTTTTTTTTTTTTTTTTTTTTTTTTTTTTTTTTTTTTTTGGTTTCAAGCATCCTCTGTTTCTTGCTTTCTTCTACCTCTGTTTCTTTGTAATTTCTGTAAAAACACAACAAAGTACTCAAGATAGTAATTGATGAAGAATTTAGCTAATTTACTTGAGTAATTGGCTAAATTTCTACTAAAAACACAAGAAACTAGGGTCTAAAATCATGAAAGATGCACACGCATCATTAGCTAAATTTTCTTGTATACATAGAAATTTTTATTGGATGAGTTCTAACTTTTATCGTACATATTCAAATTTATATAGAGAGAAAAAAATTATTCTCTCGGATTTTTATTAACTGCGATTTCTTATCATTCAATATATTATTTTAGATGTTTTCTCTTGGTTCTACTTAAAAAAATAAATGACGAAATATTACACTTTATGAAACAATCGACACAAAAAACTTTAGAGAATTCATTCCGATAAAAAGACCCTTCCAAATAATAAAACATCAATACGTGCCAATGAACTATAACTCAAATGACATATGTCCTCTTTTCCCAAAAAGAAGTCTCAAATTCGAACTTCTCCCTTTTCTATCTTTGTTTAAAAAAAAAAAATACAGTAAATTTACATGTATACTACAGTGATCTCCTTTTTATTAAAAAAAGTTTGTTTAATTTATCCATGCATCTATAAAAAAGATAACTCTGGAGTATATATATATAAACGTAGTTTTAAACTTAAAACTTATTAAATTTAGAGATTAAATTACACGGACTAAGTAAGTAAGTAGTGTTCATCATCTCGTCCAAAAATAATGTTATTTACAGACTTCCCATTTTTTAAAGTCTCTTGCTTATATTATTATGTTTTTAATTTACTTTTGCTTATCAATATTTAAATTTTAAATTTTATTATTATATCAATAAATAATAATTTTAGTTATGAAAATGACATTAGTTCTGTCTCATCCAGTTATACGGTAAGGTAATGCTGGAAGTTACATATTATTTTCAGTAAAAATTAATAAATACTAAATAAAATATTTTTTAGTTGTTTAGCCATTTTTTTGTTATCTTCTAAGCATTATTGTGATAATACTGGTCAGTGTTTAAATGAATAACAACCCTTGGAATTTAATATGCAAATTAAATATGATTATTAGTAAGGGTAATATCATCTAGCATAGCATCCGTAACATTTATTTTCACTTTTTTTCCAAATAGAGCCTTGGCAACGGCAGGAATAGAAAAGGACTAATCTACAGTGAACTATTGTCTGATTATGCAGACCTACGTGGTAAGATGGCAATGAATTGTCCACACCCAAGTAGTTATAATAGAGTCACATCAACCCAATACACAAGTAAAAAACGAAATTAATTAAAAACAAATAAAAATTAATCTACATCTCACCGTAGATCTTCTTACATAAAATTTTATGCTAATATTTACATTTAGTCGTGTTGTAAGTGTACAGAAATGTACAGTGGTACATGTAGCATTATTAAATAAATAAATCACAATAAATAACCACTCAAATGTTAAAACCCAAAAATAGTAAAAAAATCTAACGGTGAAAATATTTAAAAAAATTTTAAAAATTTTGATAAAAAATAACAAAAATTACATAGATGGCTAATATAAAGTTATATACAAAAGAAAAAACTATTAATGTTTAGCCATTTTTTAATGTTTTAAATATTTTATTAGTTATTTTGTCATTTGAATATTTAAACATGTTTTTTAGTAAAAAAAAAAGTAAATGTCTTTTCAGTCCTTCGTTAAAAAGTTTCAACCTAATTCAACTATTATTAAATAATTAATCTAAGTGATTGTTATTATGAATTTAAATACCTCTACAGAGTATTGTTATATCAAATGATATCTGATGTTTCAATGATTTTTATCATTAATCTTAATCATAGAATATTTTATAATTGAAATTAATTTAAGATTAATCCACGGTTAAAAACATTGAAATATCTATTACTACGAAATACTTAATTCGCTTGCTATGATTTATAAAAAACTCTGGGACCAATAACTTGAATGATTAGGGATCAATTAAAAATTTTAGAATTATAAAGGAATTCTTGTCCTTCTAGCAAATGCTTAAATACGAAAAAAAAAAGGACATTTACTTTGAAAAAAAACAGCAATAATGCTAGAAACACAATTATTTTAAGTTTTATATCTTTCAAAGACATGGTGTTAGATAATTTATAAATTGAGATATCTTTTGTCTTTTAAATAAGTTTTTATAGTTGAATTATGTCATTTATAATATTAATTTGAGTAGTGCTACGGGAGAAAGGGTAGTTGGCGCAATGTTTATAATCCATAAAATTATTTTATTTAATTTAATATTTATAATTTCATATAATTAATATTTATAATTATATATTTTTAATATCTAATACACTGTGTTTAGTTCAATAACAATTAATAATAAATGAAACAAAAATTAAAATAAAAAAGTTATTGTTATTCATGACTACCTAACTATTCTCTCCTTGACATGTATGGTATTGTATTTTCTCCATTGGTTTCCTTTCGACAATGCTATCAAGGCTATGTCACCAATTAATAGTTGACAGCAATACAACAAAGAAAATACACTTGGTATCAATGAAACAATGACCACCAAAATGAAATCACTATCTCCACCAATCATTCACTAGACTTCACTGTCTCCATTGGTTTCCTACTTGACAGATTTAAGAATACCATTAATTAACGCATGATTCACAAGGTTTAAGGGGGAAATATTATATTATTTAAGATTTTACGCACAAAAGAGGGAGAAAGAAAAGAAAAGAGTTCACATGTGAGATATGACAGAGATGAAAGTGAGTAGTGGTTGAGCAACAGCTATAAGAAATTTGTTTCCTATACATTAAGAGACAAAATGTCAAAGAAGCTAGTACTTTTCTTTTCTGAAATGGGTGTGAAGTGAAACAGGGAAGGTCCTCAAAGTAGGAACAGAGCAGGAAATTTCGCAAAAATTTGTCTTGATCATTGGTCATCACTCTGTATATGGTACATACTTGCTTCAAGCCAAAAATAAATACTTCATTCATTATCAATGAATTGTCAACTTTTAAGTTTTTAAGTATTTACACTGACTAAAGAAAATATAGAAAAACTATAAAATTGTACATTTTCTATATTAAATTAAATTATCTCTTACTTAAGAAATCTTGTATAAAATCCAATCACATCCATATATAGCTCGACAACTATTATTTATGACTCGGTAACTATAACTTATAATAACTCAGCAATTAGGTCAAAGAGGTATTACAGTTTTCCTGATATCCCAATTAACCACTTCTGAATTTTTTCATATATCCCAGCGGTTATGCCCATCATAATAGCACATCATGACTAAGCCAACATATTAGAGAGTAACTGACTTTCTGATACTTTGGCACTACCGTTTTAACAGCTCATCATTCTGGTAATTAGGGTTGCATACGGATCGAATCGGATATGGCCATTTTTTCGATCCGATCCACACAGTTTTTATTGGATCGGATCAGATACAATATCCGCACTTTTGACTTTCATATCCGATCCGATCCGAGTGTAGATATATCCGTGGATTGCGGATATATCCGCAAATATCACTCAATTTGAAGAAAAAAAATGCTGGCCTAAAAAAAGAGCCATGAAGGCCGATTCCACCCTGTTTTCTCAGTATTCCAAAATCAGTATTCATCAAAGACAAGGCCAACATTTCCATTCTGTTTTCTTAATACTCCAAAATCATTATTCATCAAAGATAATACCAACATAATTCAGCAAATAAAAATTCAGAAATATATATAACAGGGTAGATGCAGCTGTTTGCAAAGAAGCATCTGGAGTTGAAGTTGGTTCCCCTTCACTAGTTGATTCTGTTGGTGTAGATGCAGCAACATTGTGTTTGTGGAGTAGGAACATTCCCCATCTCAGAGCCACTTTGTTGAGTTGAACTAGCCATTTCAAACTCCAGAAATCTCAAACATACATTAAAAAAAGAATCCAAAGACCAAAATTTATCATCAGAATTCAGAAATATTCACAGAACATATCTAAAAATATTCACGAACTTAATAAGAGACCTGAAATAAGAGAACAGATTAATGAACAAGAACAATAAGAGGCCAGATAAAATATATCTAAAAAAAATATTCACAAACTTAAATCATAAGAACAGTCAGAAACCAGAAAAATATCATTAGATTAATGATAAATAAACCTGAAAGAATATATAATTAGATTAGGAAATTAGAAAAATAAAAAATTAAATGATTAATAACAGAGGCTTATAGGAACAGGAAGGCGGCGATGAGGCGGTACACGATGGTTGTATGCAGGAGCAATGATGAGAAGAACGGCGAGCAGAGCTTCGAGAAGAACGACGAGTTGAAACCCTAGCCTTGAAGAACGACAAGGCAGCGACGAGTCGAGCACGAGGCGGCGACTAAGTGAGCATGAGGCGGCGATAGGGCGAGCACGAAGCAGTGTTGAGGCTTGAGGACTGAAGACGACGAATCGAGGATCCTTGAAGAAGACGGGAACTCGGGAACAGAAGAGTGAAGACGTGAACTTGGGAAGAGAATAGTGAACGTCGCGGATTCTTGAAGGTGGTGGCGCCGAAGGAAACACGGTGGTGGGAACGGTGAGACGCAAGGAGTGGGTGTGGGTTGGCTGTGACCTGTGAGAGGCAGAGGGTGGTTGGTCGTGTGAGAGTAGTGAGAGTGCGTGGCAAGAGTGTATGTGTCTGAGAGTGGGTGTGAGAGACAGAGAGTATCAGTGTGGCTTGGGGTGGCTAAGGTTTCTTCAATCCTCACAAGTAACATATATATATTTTATTTTTTTTATTTATATTATATGCGGTTATGCGGATCATCGGATCGGATACGCGAATGTCTTGTCCAAATCCGCTGTCTGATCCCTCAACTCTTAGGATCGGATCGTATCCGATCCGCACCCTTATCGGATCGGATCAGATCCGCAATTTTCAAATCAGATTGCAGATTTTACCACGGGTCTGCAGATCTGATCCGATCCATGTGCAGCCCTACTAGTAGTTGCCATCCTTGTTTAGTTACTTCTATGAATAAGATACAATAACATTGAAGAAGGTACATTTTGGTTGTATCTTCATCTAATCATAAAATTAATCATCGTTTAACTTGAGTGTCAGATTGCCTTCTGTAGGTACCTCCCCCACCATTCTCTCACTCAAGCCGAAGTGCTTCTCATCTGCCATGGAAAGATACCAAGCTTATCAAGCTAGAACAACATCAAAATATTGAAAATCATATTGATAATAGAGTCAACAAAATTAGAGATAGATTACGTCTGGAAGAGATACAAAGACTAGGAGACATTGACTAAGAGACGGAGATTAAGAGTCAGAGACTAAATTAAGTTTGTGTATTGTATTTGGTTTAAAATATACTACACATATGTACTAAATCAAGTCGCTGAAAAATGGACAAATATTAGTATTTGAATTTTAAAAGTTGAGTGTAGGTATTTTGGAATAAAAAATTATTAAAACTTTAGTCATTGTCCCCAAAATTTTTAATCCCTCGTGTCTCCACTTTGTAGAGATATTGAAAGGACTAAAATGATGGGGCCGGAGACTAAAGTATTTAGACATTCATAAATGCGATTAATGGTGGGCGATATTGACTTTTGTGGAGTTCGTGATTATTGGTTCAATGTATGCCATATTTGTATGAATAATGATAGGGTTTGATTAGTGGGTATCCCCTTTGCGTTTTTTTCATGTGTTGTTTCCTTTGTTAGTGTAATAATTTTTTTTGTCATTAGTATTGACTGATAGGGTGTTGGAAGAAGAAGATGGCACATTTTAACCCGACTGTACATCATGTGGGTAGATTTGTGTTTGATAATGAACCTTTACAATATATTGGAGGAGAAGCAACAATTGTTGAAGAGATAGATAGTAATTGGTGATCTTTATATGAAGCATATTTAGAGTTAAGGCGATTTCGGTATCAACAGATAAACATATTAGCCTAATGTTGTTATCTTGTCTAAGAAAATTTTGAGGTTAAAAATACTAATAGAGATACAATGAAAATGTTTAGGACGGTTGAGGTGAGGAATCACGTTGACATGTTTGTGGTACACGAAGTTGATAATTATGAGGAAAACTTCTCTTAAGTTGGGTATATTGAATCGGGTTTAGGTGTTGGTGATAATTTATATGAAATAAAAATAAGAAAGTCTCAATGACAATGGAGCGGACTAGAAGATTTAGAGAAAAAAATATAAGAGAATTGAAGGGAATAGATCTATCACAGAAAAAGAGGTTTAGGGGGAAATAGAGCATCTTCAATACTTTTCCAAGTTACGGCTTCAGTATTTAAACTCAAGTTAAAATACTAACAAATATTTACTATAAATAGATACTTCAATGGGTTGTAGTTATATAATTTGTTAATTTTTTTTATAAATTTTAAATTTTAATTTTTTAATTTTTTTTACACACATCTCATTGGTGCCAACGAGATATCAGATATGTAACAATAGGTAAAATTTGTAATTATTTCTAAGCGTGTATAGATTGATAAATATGAAATTTATTTATTTATTTAAATAGAAAATCATGTTAAGGAGCTTCACATGTGTCGCATTTTATTTTTGTTGTTGTGACTGATCACTAAATGTACATACAACTTCTATAAGACTTCCTATATATAAAATCAATGTTGCTATATGTTCAAGTTGTTTAGGTATCCAAGCTCACTCGAGTCGACAAAACCATTCATAAAAAAACAGTTGTATCCACGTGCTTCTTTTTCTTGTTCGTGTTTCTTTGCGCGTCTCATTTTCTTCCTCCTTCGTTGCTATTATTGCTGTGTTTTTATTTTTTTTATTTCTTTCTCCTCCTTTTTTGTTTATTTTTTCTTTTCTTCTTTTTTATTTTTATTCTTTTTAAGTAGGTGAGAAGATGAAAAAGAAAAGGACGATGAAGAAGAAAAAACATATTTGTAGTATCATTTTCCTTTTGAAATAAAACTATTTGAAATAAAATGTGATGCACCCACATTGATCGGTTAGAAATGATCTAAAAAACAAGTTCCAGTCGTGAGTATAGTTCCGACCAATGCGAAAGCGGGTGAATCGAGATTTAGAAAAATGTTACAAGTTTGCAACAAAAAATTTACCGAGAGTATTGCACTTGGGTCGTTCTCCTTAGGAATTGAAAATTGAGACTTGCGAATGGTTGTGAAAATATTGAGGTTGCAATGGTTGAGAATGGTGAATCAAAAAATCGAAACAAGAGATAACTTTGTATTGCAATTAATAAAATGTGCTTGGTCGTGAGTTGAAGTATAATGTGTCCCTATGGTCACCACTAATCCCAATTATGAATCGTTGTCACGTAAGGAATCAAACCCACTCTATCTAATGGTCGAGTGCGTCGAATTAACCTTGTTCCGTAAGTCCTAGGCTACTTACTAATGCGAAGGACCAAGGTATTACTGAACGAGAATAATCCATCAAGTTCATCTCATTAAGGTCCACTCTCAAGTTCATCCCATTCTTTTCCTTAGGGATTAGTGGCTTAGATCATTCACACTTCAACCCCTGACCAAGATACAAAAATACTACTCCATATTCATAAGAAACAAAATATCAAACATTTGGTATGCATGGTAAAGAGACATGATGAATAGCAAGAGAAATTAACAAATTAAGATAGCTAATGATGTAAATCAACAATAGAACCAATAAATATCAATAATCAACCAAGAAAACAACAATAAATCATGATAAGAACTAAGTTCCAGCAATGTAAAAATAAGAACATAAGAACAAGAGAATTAGAATTATGAAATAGATGATCAAGTGAAAGAAACAAGTAGAGATTGTATTAATTAAGCAAGAGTAACATGAAAAAAGAATTCAAACACTGAAATAAAGTAAAAGTTATGGCTAGTGTGGCTGGAAATGGAGATAGAAAATAAAGAACACTCAAGAACAAAAGAGATAAAATGAGAGAGATTGAAAACTCTCCAAAAACTCTCTAAAACTAGCTATAATCCTAATAGGTGAAGTTGTTCCTTGTGTTTCAGCTATTCCCTCTTCATATATCTCCAATTGGGCCTTCAAAGAGGCTTGGCCTTGGGCCGGAAACATGAAATTTCATTTTTAGCTTTCATTTAATTTTCTGTCAGACGCACTCATGCGGCCGCATGGAGTGGCCGTGCAGTCGCACGGTATAACACCCTAAATCTCGGCACCTCGCGATCGTGCTAAAATTTAGGAGTTACAGACCTTTTTTAACCTTTAATTTACTACTATGGTTATTTAATACTGAGCCTCTAGTAAACACGTGCTTTATTACAGAAAATTGGACAGAGTCTCCTCTATATTTAGGACATTACCAAGTTATACATTTAATCTAACCTGCATTACAAACCAACCAACAAATCCAATATATATTCACATACAAATAAATAATATACATAAATAATCTCTAGTACAACACCAATACATGTCCTGTCCCTCTAAAAAGTACTGAACATTGGTAGCAAGGGAGACAACTCTACCAAGACTTAATCAACATAACCCAGAACTATGGACTTCGTGATTCATCCTCGTATCCAACCAAGTTTCCTGAACCTGTCACTGAAAATGTAGGGGGTGAGAACAAAAACACCATGTTCTCACCTTTACAGGAATACTATCAAAGTAGCAGAAATTAGTGCAAATAGATAAATACCTCTTTGAAAACAGTTTCCCAAGTTAAAACCATTTTGAAAGACTTTTCGAAGGTTAAACAAGATTCTTTTATAAAACCTTGTAAAGAAAACGGTTTGGATTCCAAAGTACTAAAATTCGGCACGTATAACACATAGAAGCTTGCAACCATCATCACAACATCACACATAGCTAGCTTTTCAGCAGGTTCACACAAACACACGCAATCCAAGCAATTCAAGCACAAACAAGGCAATTACAACAAACAACACAAGCAACAGATAACACAAGATGGCAATTAGGCAAACCAATACCATTAAACAGTCAATAAATGCAAACAAATGCAAATGATGCATGCATGATCCTACGGCTATGATGAGCTCACCCGGTCGGTTATCTTAGCCAACCTGACCGATCCAGTACTAGTCCCGAATCACTATCGAATGCACTTCCCCGAGGACAACTCGCTTGATGCCCCAACCGTTTACGGTTTCTTTCATTCATATACATATACATGGGGGTTTCTCTCATTTTCATTTACACATATCGTAAGCCTGGACGTTAGCCCGAAGGCCCCCCTGACACTTACTACGTCCGATAGTTCGCTATTGTCGTAAGCCGGGATGCATAGCCCGCAGGCCCCCCTGATTACTTCGACTCATGTGATGTTACTCAAGGGACATTCTTCCACTTAAGGGCAACCAAATCACACATCATCATCATTTCTCGTCTAGGCGTAGTTGGAGTATGGGGAAAACAATAGCATACTTTTAAAAACAAAGTCGATAACCTTGAAATACCAATTTTAAAATATTTGAGACCAGAATCGATTCCGGAAGGATGAGGATCGATTCTCTGGAGTCTTGGTAGAGAGACCTTGTCTCTGGAGGATTATGAATCGATTCGGGTGGTTCATGAATCGACTCGCATCACTCTGAAAGATTTGAAATTCATTTTGTTTAAAAGCTGAATCGATTCGTACCCTACATGAATCGATTCTCTGCACCGAGGAAGGTCCCAACTACTCACTTTCAACAAAGGTGAATCGACTCGAGCAGGGCTAGAATCGATTCCAATTACATCAAAATCTGTCCCTTACTCTCTGTGCAGATATGAATCGATTCAGGCAAGGGGTGAGTCGACTCTGGGGTTCAAAAATTGCATTTCAATAAAGTGTTAGTCACGTAGCACGGATACTCAAGGGGGGGGGGTGAATTGAGTATCTCAACAACAATGAATAATTTTTGCGGAAACGTAAACAACTAAGAATAATGAACAACACAAGTGCTTGTACTAGTATTTTTTCAAGGGACTAAGTCAATTCCTAGCCACTTATAAGGAGCTTGTAGTTTCCAAGAACACTTGATA